>PVKM010002537.1:0-64158 GCA_004027735.1 Carollia perspicillata | reverse complement strand
CACCAGCTGCATTGTCCTTCTCACACTGATAGATTGTAATCTATTTTGTGGACAGGAACTCTGGCCTTTGTTGTGTTGAACATTCTCATAAACTCAGACAAGGAAATGTGAGCAATGGCAATAGGCAAGCATCCTCCCATGAAAACACCAGGTTTCCTGGGATCGTGCTGAGGTCCTGGTGAAATATGGCCCCAGCACGCGGGAGAGGAGAAGAGTACTGATCACACTTCACAGTCCTGTCAGACTCTGCTACGGCTGCAGTGCCCACATTGCTCCCTAACTGGGGAGCAGGCACGCTCAGAGGGATGACCACAAGACGCTGCGTTCTGGTGCTTGGTGTTCGGAAAAGGACTCGGCCACTGGTGGACCTGAGGCACATCCTAATGTGAAAACATGTATGGATTCTCAAACTAAAACGACCTCTGACTGGGAAAAATTAAAGCCTGCCAATTGTAAATATTGGGGGGCATGTAGAACAATGGAAACTCTCACTACACTGCTAAAAAAAGAGGGTAAGACTGGCATCGCCACAGTGGAGATTAATTTCATCATAAGGTTGAAAAGATGCACATCCTTTTTAAATATATACCAAAACATTAAACATGTATACAAGGAAACATATATTTGTATGTTGTATAGAAACATATTTGTTTCTACAATGTTAAAGTCAACAGAGCTGTCTGTGATAACATGGGAAGATACCTAATTCAAATTCAAACCCTAGCTCTACCATTAGCACATGTACGATTTGAATTGTACACGTTGTAATTGTACATGTTGAATTGTACAACATGTACAATTAATGCACAACATGTACAACATTCAACGTTGTACATGTACATGTTGAATTGTACATGTTGTAAAAAAAACCCAGTTGGGTTTTTTTTTTTAATTTCTCTCTTTGAGTTTTAGTCATCTCATCTTAAAACAGAAGTGAGACTCACTTCCTCAAGGTTATTGCAAGGCTTTAACATAGTACATCTAAGAAGGACCTGGAATCTGTAACCCTGTAATGCTTTTGTCTTTTCATTGGTGAAACAGTGACAATAGAAGTGCTGCTAAATTAAGAACGTGTGGTCAGTGTGACAATGTTTTGATAAGATAAGGCTATTATGCATGTAAAATAATGTGATGATATTGAACATGGACAGTTGTGATATTATGCTTCAACACTCCACAAATCTCTTTATTCAATATTTACTACTGCATTAAAATGAAGCAAACTGCTCTCATTGGACTATTGTTTAAAACTGTGATTTATTATGCTATGATTGCATTTTTGCAAATGTAAGCACTGATGTATTTAAATCCATCTCTGAAGCCTATAGACCCTGCTACCCAGTTTTTATCTAATTTTTCCCCTAACCCAGGTATGGAGCACCTACTGCCAAGCAGACATGTTGCCACGGGCTGTGGAGCCTAGCGGACATAAGATGTGCTGTTTGTTACCTCGTAGTTTGCGATCTAGTGTAGAGGTGGAAAAAGGAAGAAGGAAAATCCAACAAGACAAAACAAAGCAAAGCAACAGGGCAAATACTCATGTAGCACCATAAACAAAGAGCTTTGAGAAAAAGAGTGAAAACGACTGTTTTGTCATCTGATTCTCTGGCCCAGCTTGATTTCAGTCTAGCATAAAAACCTTTGGCTTGGCATACAAGAGTCCGAAATTCTTTTCTTCCTCTCCTTAGCTCATCCTAGTTTCCACTTTTGCCAATCCACATCCCTCTTCCTTCTGTCTCTGCAAAGGCTGTTGAAGACCCACAGCCTCATACCAATAACAATGGCAGGGATCCTGGTAAATTATTTAATGAAATAAACTTGATCCCTGTGTCAATTCAAAACGTATTCACCCTTCTAGAACAAGCTCGTACCTTCAGTCTACAGTCTTCTCGAGTCTCTATGATCTCCAGTTGTTGCATCTAGGCCAAAACAACTTAGTTTAGCACTTTATTGTTCCTCAAATAGTTTATGAATTTCTTTTAATTTAATTATTTGTGTTTTATAGTATTTGGAAGTTTTACTATACATTCCTCCAGTTCACTTTTAAAAATGCTAGTTTACTCAGGGTATGAGAGTAGAGAGTAACCTTTCTCACTGGCAACCCTGTTCCCGAATCCCACGGTGTTAGGCACAGGTAGATGTACTGTTGGAAAATATGTGATTGAATTTGCTTTTGTTGTCAGAGCTTGCTGGGTCACTGAAAGATACTGAATGAGACATCTTCCACAATTTGTCTAGCTTAACAAAATAGAGCAGGAACAGTTTCCAATAATTTTAATATTAAAAAATGAGCTTTGATAGAATGAGTATGTTTCTTACTTCCAAAGTGTGTTCAGATATCTCAACCAGCAATATTTTGAGCTGAAAAAAAAAACCCAAAAAAGAAGGAAAAAGGAAAAGGAGACTAAAGTAATCGTCTCAGGTGAGCTACATCCAGTGCATGTACAAGAGATCTTTGTAGGTTTCTTAAAGTTTCCTGTTGATCAACCCTCTTCATCTGTCTCCACCTGCCTGGGGGGCTGTATATTCTCACTTCTCCCTGTCGTGTGGGAGAACATCCCGCTGTATGAAGCATGAATCAGCTGCTAAAATAAGTGGCAGGGTAACTGGGATATGTCATCTGACCTTCAAATTAATTTTCTCTCGTGTCTATTTCCTCTGTCTTTCTTTGCAAGCTCCCTCTCTCTCTTTCCAGCAAACTTTTACTAGACAAACACAAATTACATGCAATTCCAAAGACTCCCTTAAACCTACTCCTCTTGGATGTCTAGAAACACTCGTTCGTGAAAAGCACGATAATTTAATCATCTTTGTTGTAGCATGAACACAAGCTGCAACATAAACACTCTATTATTCCCTCTCTATTTCAGGCAGTGTCTCTCTCTGTCTGTCACTTTTCTTGTCAGAATGCTGGATTCCAATGAACATGGAGACGGGAGACAAGTTTTATTTAGTCTCTTGTGACGAGTTAAAATATACACGTTGTATTTTATACATTGTTGTTAGGATTACATACATTGCTTAAACTGGCCAAAGCAGGCAACACCAGTTTCGAGGAATTACCACATCCTTTATTATTAGCCATTTGAAATTCTTTTGGTGACTAGGTAGCACAAAAGATAAAGTCCTCTTTTGAAGACCTTCAGGGAGAGAGAGGCTGCAAATGTAAAACTTGGCTTCAGGGCCCACTCACCCCTATGGGAAAGATCCTCCTTTGTCCCTCTCTAAGATTTCTGTGACCGTAATTTCATAGATTGACATTTGGAGTGAGAAGACCAGTCCCAGTGAGGGTTTTGCTATTGCTGTTCTACCATGTAGGGGTGAAAGCAGCAGAAGGAGCTCAGGGTGTCAGCTAGTACAGGATGTGAGGGGGTTGGGCAGTCACCCAAAGCGAAAGCAGAGAAGGGACCGGTATGTGATAGCGCTGCAGGAAGAGCTGGAGTGAGAAAGAAAAAGGAAAGAAGGAAGGGAGGAAAGAAAGAAGGGAGGGAAGAAGGAAGGAAGGAAGAAGGAAGGGAGGAAGGAAGGAATAGAATTACTCTAAGCTAATTTAGAATCCAGAAGACTATTAAGTCGCCTTCATCCTGAGAAGAGGCTGAGGATGTATTTAAAACAAATCACAGCAAAACCCCCACCTTGGTCTCGCCAGGACACTCCTCTGGATGTTGCAATCCCTTCTCTAATTACTATATGACCCCGCAGTTTTCACCAATGGTGCATGGCCAGGAGCTGTAATCCAGTAAGTGTTTTATTTTCGATTGCACACTCACAAATTAAACTGCAGTTGCAACCCAGGTCAACTGGATCCTCTCGAGAGGCATAGGAAAAGTCAATTCCTTTTTCCACAGCCAGGGGCCAAATGGACAATTAGGGTAGAGGATATGTTGGGGGTTGGGAGGGAGATTGTGACTATTTTGTAGACAAAGCCTTTGAAGACTGAAACATCAAGTCAATACAAATCAATCCAACGACAGCATGTTACTTTCTAAAAAGACATGTTTTCTTCTCTTAGGCTATGAAATCCAGAGGGTAAGTAAGATTTATGTAACAACTGTCTTATGTTCAACACAGTGTCTCACGAAATTCATCTTGTAGGGAAGGTTCTTAAATATTTATTGGGTGGATGTCTGAATGATGGACTGAAACATCATCTTCCATGAAAACACACATCCAGGTAACCACGTTCCTTCTGCCGCTGGCTCCCAGAAACCCTTTCCCAGTCCTTCCCCATTTAGAGTTGTCAGGATCACACTGTCCTATATTTGGAATAATAGAGAGCTGTCAATGTAGCAGATGTCTGGGTTAGCAATCCAATGCCTCCCTCTTTTGTGAATGCTGCCATCAAACAGTGGGCGAGTTCAAAATGAGGTGAATCATCCCTTCGTTCGTCACGTGGTTTGCCCACCTGCCAACCGAGAGAGGTTCACTCTTAGTGAGAATCATCCCCAGTGAAGGCAACGCGTTTCCATCTTATTAGAAGCAGTTTAAGTGGGACCTTGGGACGAGTTGTGAGGGGATTTACGCTTTGTTATATCGTTTATTTTTGCTGTAAACAGAGATAACCTGTGTTTGAAAATGATGGGTGGACCTGGAAACTTAGATGTGCCCTTTAATAGATTTTTATCAGTGGATGTCATTCACCAGCACAACAATTCTTCGGTCCGTGTGGAGTCATCTCCATACTATTTCCCTCAACTTTTACGGAGCAATTGTTAATCACGGAATAAAGTCCTCAGGCATCATGTCCTTCAGGACTCTGTATAATTCCTTGGCCTGGGGTCTCAGTAACCTGTGTAATTTAGCCACAATGAGCAGGCTGCCACATTGTCTTGCATATAACTTCCATTCCCCACTGTTCATGGTGTTCTCTTCCTACCTGGGTTCTTTCTTACCGACTCATCAAAGCCCCAGTCATCTGACTCAGGATTTCCAGATCTCTCTGGCCATGATTCAGTTCTCCCTCCCCTGAGTTGCAATGCGTTATTGTGAAAGTTCATTGTATTATTTATTACTGATCAGTATTTGCTCATTACTTATTGTATGAAGAAATAAGTGACGGAAGATTTGACTTCTGTCATTGCTAACTGTGGAAGTTTTGTCTTCCTCTGACTCAATTCTGAACTCCCTGAGAGCAAAGACTGTATATTTCGGTTTTCCTCTCACACAGCGCTTTGTACTACCCCCCTTATACAAAGTAGGCATTCATTAACTATCCGTTGAATTGCATTGTACTGAACTGCTTTTATGGGGCTTTTACTCTAATTGGGAAAGGAAGACAAGCACATTAAGCAATGTTAAGAGAATGGCAAAGCATCAGAATTAGAACTGCAGTATAATGTGGTGGGAAATGAATATCCGAATCATGGGAATACATCATATAGGAGCTATTGCAGCTGAGTAGGCTTAATCAGGGAAGATTTTTAGAAGTCTCTTTTGTTATTTTTCATTGCAGTGACTAACACGTTAAACAGGTTTATTTTCAAAAAACTTTTCAAGATAGTTAAAACTTCGGAAGATAAGGAGGTACAATCTATAGACATCTTATAGAACTATAAATTGGTACAAACTTTAAAAAGGTACTTTGGTTTTGTGACTCACTGATTAAAAAGAGATGCCAATTTTAATCTTTTGCAAATATGGGATACCAATGACAAAGAAGATATATGGCTTTCCTTCTAATAACACAAAAAAGAGAAATATACATAGATTACTTTTTTGAAAATGGACCAAGGGACCATGACATGAAACGAAGATGAGGGGAGGCTAGAAAAAGAAACTTAGGGGCATCTGGTTCAACTAGCTCCTCAGATGTATACTCAAAACAATAACCATGGATATCAATTTGACATTACAACACAGAGACTGCACTGAGGGCATTTCCCTCCTTTATTTCCTATAATCATCCTCTGTGCCCTCCCAGTTTTCAGGCGAGGAAATTTAGGTGTGATGCCACTGCTTCAGCGCGCACACGAGGACACGAGGAAGTGACCACACACAAAGAAGAGTGACTTGTCAGAAGTCACAGGGCTGAGGCAAAAACTCAGATATTGGGCAGGGCTGGGAGGGGCGGGCTGGGGTGGGGGTAAAGGCAGAAAACTGTACTTGAACACCAATTAAAATTCGAAAAAATAAATTAAAAAAATTCCGATATGCTGATCACCAGTGCATTTTGTACTTTGTGTGGCTGCTGTAAGACAGCACACATGCACAAACACATTTTCTGATAAAGTCAACTTTTTAAAAATATTTTATTTATTTATTTTTAGAGAGAGGGGAAGGGAAGGAGAAAGAATGGGAGAGAAACATCAATGTGTGGTTGCCTCTCATGGGTCCCCTACTGGGGACCTGGCCTGCAACCCAGGCATGTGCCCTGACTGGGAATCGAACCAACGACCCTTTGTTTCACAGGCCCGTGCTCAATCCACTGAGCTACACCAGCCAGGGCCTAAAGTCAACTTTTTAAACAGAACCTTTTCTGACTCGAAGTTTAGGTGCCCCAAATATACAATGCACAAATACAGAAAATTATTAATGCATTTAGACTCCTTTAAAGATCCCATGTTGTAAAGTTCTTTATCACTCTCCCAGTTGTGACAGATAGAAGTAAACTAAATAACCATAATTAACTGTCATGCTCTTTCTTGTTCCCTCTTGCCAAATCTGTATAGTCTGATTACACCATTTCTTGTGCTCCATTGTGCCGTGATGGGCTCCAATTCTGGCCAAGATTCCTGGGGTCACATCACATCGTGCGGTGACCATTGTCACTTCCTCTGATAGTGGAGCTCCCTGTGGCAATGCCCTCTGCCGGGCATATCATTCTGTATTTTCTACTTTGTTAATGACGTCACTACCACATTTCCTCCCCACCCAAATCCCACTGATTGCTGTATCCCCTGTATGATTTACACTGAGGGAGCGTTTTTGCTCAAGTGCAGAACTCTGGAGCAAAGAATCCAGTAGCTCATCTTGGGTCTCCCACCAACCAGTGGAGCATTTAATACTTGTGGGCAAGTTACCTAGGCCACATTTTGGCAAAAGTGTTATGTATTGTATTGAGATTTACATTTATGGCATGCAGTTGTTTCTCAAGCAATGCTAGGTTTCTTTTCCAAAGGCAGGTGTATTTGTATAGAAATTAGATACCCCTTGAGTTCTTGCCTGCATTGTTATCATGCCGAGTGTTAACAGGAGCACTTCTGTCACCATAGTTCTCATTCTGTGGTAACACAGTGGTCGTAATTTGCTTTGAATCAACTTTGGAAGGTTCACAGTAAGGACGAAGCATTCACATATCACAAGCTAAGCTTGCTTATTAGTCTAGGGAAACACTGCTATAACTTTCCATTCTTTCTATTTGCTTCTCCCCCATTAACATGATTTGTTGAAGATGGAATTTTCTAGTAGGAACAGAAGTGGAAGGGAAAGACGTATTTAGCTTATCGCAGTCAGAGTCATCTCTGAAGGTCTTGGGTTGATACATGTCAGGTGCCAAAATGTGGCCTTCGTTAAAATATTGTTCATACTCTCCTGGATACACAGAGTGAAAATAAATAAATGAATAGGTAGAGAGATGGATAGATAAGAGAAATGACAGCAGATAGACTTTTACAATCGCAAACTATGATGGAAAAGACTTTGGGCCCATCATTCAGAGGAGCCATTTGTGCCAGGGTAACTGTCTGTAGAGGGAAAAAATAAATCATTTTCAAAAACCCCACTGCTCCAAAAGCTGGTCCAAGGCCACTGTCGTGCGTGCCAAGTATTCCGTCTGGCAAGAGCAAGTCATGGAAAAGCACAAAAGCAATTTACCCAATTGGCCTGGGCAGAAAGTTTATTCTTCAATTATTTTTTGTGAGTCTTCCCCCAGAGTGTGGTTCAGATGGTTCAGCACGGGGAATGGTGACTACTCAGGGATCGAGTAGATGAATATACAAGTTTCTGGAGTGACTTGATCTCATTCCTTCCTTCCTGGTCCAGTTTAGAATTCTGTCTTCCTAGCAGATTGACCCCATTTAAAATAGTGTTTTTCAAAGAAGAAATTCCTGATATGATCGATCATAGAACAAGGAAGATATAAAGTAATTTACCATACAAAATGTCAAGGACCTTAGGGACCATACAATCCAACAGCCTTGCTTTCTAAACAGGCTTCTGGGGCGAATGCAATTACTTGGTGACTTCCTCATTCCTATCATTTCCTATTCTACTAGCCAAAGCTTCATTTAGAATTGAATCTACCTTCCCTTCAGTCTCCTTGGAAACTAACCAATGTGATCGTTTCTTTTGCTGCGTTGCTTAGATGATCTATTTCTCTGGGAGATTGTCATTTAGAGGATTACTAAAATGATAAGACCCCAAAGAAGGGATTTTTTCCAACAGCAAGTCATTTTACATGCCTCTCAGAGCGTTTTCTAGAAATTTGCCTAAAACAGCTCAGTAAATGTAAAGTCATTTCAGGACTAAGACACTCAGCTCTGATAGCGATTCTAACCAGCATACTTTGAGAGCAATCGCCAGCTGGTTATTTGCAGTATGTGGTATGCATGTTCTGTACTCTAGACACATGAATCACTTGTTTAAAATTAAAAATAGTGTTTCCCAAGCAGTTATTTGATCAAGAATGAGCATAAGTTGTGGGTGCCATCGTGGCCATTTGCATTCCTGTCTCGGAAACGTGCCTGTCATTGTGTGACAGTATATATACTAACTGATCAATTTTTCTCTCCAAAACATAAGTCCCAAAGTTGATGGCTACAGATTCTTTGAGGATTTCCTTAACGTTAAGTCAAGTGTTTCCAAGGTGAGAGTGAAGTGTGTGTTTCTTGTTGTAGGATTTAGGGGGGAAATCAGATGCCAAGCGAAAAGGACATTGCAGACCTAGTTGGAAACAATTCTACACCAAATTTTTTGGGCATCTTGCTTTGTTTGCTATTTGTGAGTGACTGAACTGAGAGATGACAGAGTGTCAGAGATGTTTCTAATTTAGTGATGGGGAAGGTGTTTGTAAATGCTAATGTCAAAAACAGAAGATAGAGAAGAGAGGGGTCAAAATAAATATTTGCTTTTTGTTTGCTCTTTGTGTTTTGGCAAACATCAACCACTTAGTTATTTTCTTATTAAAATTCATTTACTTATTTAGGTGGATGTGTTTAGCGCGTAATTAGGGGGAAGGAGGGGAAATGACGACGTATACAGTTTGGGTAGGGGGAGGGCTGCGTTATCATCTTAGATAACTATAGTCGTTCCTAGATCTCTGTTTGAGAAATTTGACTTCAGTTTATTCCTACCATCCTGTATCTGTTCAGTGACTATTTTTGAAGCAGAAAGTCAGACTTTATGTTTGTTCTCCTAAATGTCACTACTATATTCTGGTGGGATTATTTGGATTGATATTTTGATTCCGTGATGTCTTCTGTTGGCCATGCCTTCCAACTTGGTGTCACGCAAAGTTGTGGGGCGACATTCATGTGTACCTGATTTTATCCAAGTCACAGATGCGGGCCTTTTTAGGGAACGACCCCAGGAACATTGTGCTACTGCACACACTAAACACTTCACTCCAGTGAGACGTCAAGAAACCAATCAGTTATTCAGGACTCGTAAATCTATAAAGTGCTGTCATTTGGACAAGGGAATACAGGGAGGCTACATTGAGTGTGTTGTGCCTAAATCAGTATCTTGTACTTTCACATTTCTGGTCTATCCAAGTTCAGGGCTGGATAGCGGTAAGTGCACTTCACATACATGTTGAATGATTGTAGCTTTTTCCTTATATAAAGTTTGAAATGATTGTTGCTTTCAATATTTGTCTTGGTCTAGTAGATTAACACCAAGGAAAATCAGGTTTATGCTATTTCAAAAAATGATTAGGAACAGATACTTCACTGTAAGCTCGACCCAACTATAATCTAGTAATGCTATATTTTATGTTAACTAAAGTTAGCTGTGATCATCGCTATCAGTTGAGGGCTTACTACTTGCCAGTCAGTCATTACCTACGTTTTTGATTTCAGCTACTTCTCCCAGCCACAGTAGGATTTTATTGCCATACTTAGTCCCACCACATGGTTGAAGAAACACACTTGGAGAAGTATGGTAGTTTCTCAAGATTTTTAGGTAGCTCAGATCAGTGCATCTTCAGAACCTGACCACTTCACTGGATAGTATAATGACACCTGTCAAAAGTCCACAGAACTAACAAACACATGCATTTATTTTTTTCAAAGCCTCTGAACTTAGGAAATGTGAAAATGCTCCCAGTGTCCAAAGTCTTATATATTCAAGGTGACTTCACACCTGAGCAGATAATGGGATCAAACCTACTTCCCCACTGTATAGTTTAAAAACAGTGGACTGACGATCAGGGTAGTATAATTGAGATAGACATTTTCCAAGTGAAAGAAGGAAAGACCAGATTTTTCTGTAGACATTTCTTTCTGGTAGCATGTCTATGGGAAAGATCTTCCAATTGTTGCTGATATGTGAAGTAGTTTGCTAAATTGGACACTCTTTTGAGAGCTTGTTCTTTATTTGATCTAAATTTAGATTTCATATCTATCTCAGCGGATTTAAAACCTGAACACTTCACTGATTACTGCTCCTGCTCTTAAATACACCGCAGGATCTTTTTTTCTGACAGGTGAACAATCCGTGGAGGTTTTTCTCAAATTATATCCTCTCCTTCTTATCGAAGACAGCCTGTAGATGCCCCTGGGCCAAGTATTTGGGGATCATCTTCAAAGTTTTATTTGAAGCTATATCCTAGGCCTCAAGGCCCATAAATACATTCATATTTAAGTGCAAAAATAATTTCCAAAGCCCTAAGTTATATAAATCTTATGCATATACATTTTCAATGACCCACTTCATCACATCTCTCCTTTAAGGAAATAAACGAGGTCTTATTGGTGTTCTTCAGTTTCAGTCCGTGGCTGTGAAATTATTATGTGGACAGAGAAGACAACAGATCAATACCTGCCTTCCTGGGGGCACATTTACTTTAGTTAAAAAAAAACACAGGGCATTTTACTTTTTACAGATTTTCTTGTAAAGGGAGAACTTAAAAGAAGCGTTCTTAATCGCTGTGAAGCAAATAGGAAACAATGTTGAGAAATTGCAGATTTTTGAGGCATGAAGCAATACCCCAGGAAAATAAGTAAATAATTTTACAAGGAAAGGGATCTTAGGGAATTGAAGTGTATTAAACAATGCATCAAAGGGTATAAAATAAAAAAAAAAAAAAGAAAGCCAGGTAGTTTACAATGAGATTCAGAGAGATAAAGTCCTGAATGCCCCACTTCGGGAGATTAAAAAACAAGGAGGCGACCTGGGGCTCTGCATTCAAAGTACTCAGTGAGAACAAACAGAGCAGCATAAAAAACGAAGCAAAACATTTCGGTGCTATGGCCTCATTTCCATCTGCTCACATTGCTCCCACCTGCTCTGGTTTATCAGAGTCACTCAAGTGTCATGGGAAGGACACCCTTGTGTCTTTGGCTTGGCCCGTGTGGAGCCATGTGATATGTTGGAGAAAGTTCAGGCTATCCTCAGCTTCCTTGTGCAATTTTAGAGCTACACCGGTATCATTTAAGATAGACTTCCTTCCAATGATTTTTTCCCCTTGATGTATATCTTTGATCATTGTTTTAAAAAATAGAATTGACTTTAGCAATTCTTCATTTCTGGGGTTTTCACAGCCAGAATTTGCTCTAGTAAAGATAACCTGGCAAGTCTGGGAGAAGACCCCTCAATACCTAAAGAATGTCATACACTGTTGCCTTCCTCCTGGTAGGATCAAAGAAATGAGAACAACTCAATCAACTCATTCAAAAAGAAGACAGTTTGTTCTTCGGAGACAGCAGGGAATAAGTCAAAGTTTCTGATTAGGAGTCAAAGGTCAGACTTCCATTCACAACCTTGCTTCAACCTTGTTTCGGGTGACCTGTATCAATCTACACTATCTCTCTTGGCTTTCAGTTCTTCAACCAATAAAAGAAAAACAAAAGAGTGTACCAGCATTTTTCAACCACAGCTTCCCCTCAAATCCATATATAATAGAGATATAGCCTAAACATGCATTACGTATATAGATACATACAGTTTCATAGATATACCAGTGGTCCGGTTCTCCTCCAGAATTTCAGATTTAATTGCGCACCAATGAGGTCCGGATATTAGAGGAATCAGTATTTGTTAAAAGCCATCCGAGTACACTAGGAAGAAGCTAAGGTTGGAACCCCCTGAAGTTGATGACATCTAAGCGATCCCTATTCCCCAGGTATAAAAAGTCTATTTAATGTAATTTTAGGGAATTGTTATGTACATGACAATAAGACAGGAAGGAGGATGAGGGAAAAAAAGGAGGAGTACGAGTCACCATCGTTTACCTTCACAGCCTTATAATCTGACGAGGAACACTCACCAATACCACCACCACAATAGTACGGGCTATCATGCTGGTTAATCAAAACAGTTTATGGCCAACTCCTTACGAAAAAGCGTGAAATAAGCTATCCATGAGAGTGGATGAAGGAGATCAGAATTAGCATGACAGGAGTTAGGAGGTGACAGAGATTTATGGGTCGGCCTGGGCAGTCAGGCAGCACGTGGTTAACAGGTGGGAGAGGAGAGCACTGTAAACACCCTGGGCTCTTTCTTGTCCAGGTATGTCATGGATCGTCATGCGTCCCAGCTTTGCACATGCCACTCTCTGTGTTCCCATCATTTCTTCCTCATTTACTCTTAGGCGTGATCTTTTTGTATCTCTTCCCACCTTGTATAGAGACCTGAATACCCCTCACTTGTACTGCCGAAAGGCTTAGTCATCTTGCTTTTATAGCACTTCCTATATTTCATTGTAGTGATTTGTTTTCATGTCAGCCTCCCTCTGGAGCTTTGTTAGCGTTCTGAGTTTCTCTTTTATGGTCAGAATGTAACACAGAAAATATTATTGAACAAAAACTAAGTATGGGCAGGAGAACGATAGAAATAAAGATTTTTACTTGGGAATAATTCGGGAATAGATATGGACACAAAAAGGAGGCTAAAATACGAGATGTAGGTGTTCTGAGGAGTGTCATGTTTGGAGACAAAAAAATAAGTGAAGTAATTTGAAGCTATTGCCATCGGACTTCTCTGAGCTAGAAAATGCCAGCCTTGGATGCTTGCTTAGGAAGGGAAGAAACTAAAGGTAAGGAATGTTCAGGAAGGATCAATCAGAATCGGTGACTAATTAGGAATAGATGGAGATTCCCCTCCAGTTTTTGAAGCAGAGGAAATTGTGAGATATTAACTGAGATAAAAAGAAAGTTAAGAGTGATGGCAGTACACTGAGGTAAGTTTAAAGTGTGTGATTATTTGTAAGATAAAAATCGACATGTTTACTGGAGCGGCTAAAGACAGGACAGATCATCCCTAGGAAGACATTTTTATGGTCACTTAAGGGGTGAAAATAGACACCGAATTTTGCAAAGAAGTTGAGGCTGGATTTGGGGATTTGAGAGCTGTTAACATAAGAGCGATGACAAAATGAATAGAATCCTAACTGAAAGAAAGAACCTAGAGAAAGAGGAGCAGAGAGCTAAGCAGGCTCTGGAAATGACCAAAGCTGGGGCTTTGAGGAAAAGGAAGCTCACCAAATAAGACAGGACCAGAGAAGTGAACACTGGAAAAGAGAAACAGAAAGAGACCCTATAAGAAGATGAAAGAAAGAGAGTTTCAAAAGGAAAGGGGTGGTAAATTCCATTTGTCTTCTTGGACAGTCAGGGGAAATAAGTTTTGAGACCACATGGTCAGTGGGATTAGCAAGAGGAAAGCTGCAGAACCCCCTCAGAAAGCTAAAGTTCCTGCAGAGAGAGAGGAAGCTCAGAGCGGAAGGCTGCTCTGGAAATGAGCCGAGTCACAGAATAGAGGAGGAACCTGAGAAAAATGGCGGAACCGGAAGTGAGTTGTTTTTCAAAGGAATGGGAATGAATTTATCTGAAAGTAGCTAACAAAATAAACATTGTATTCCATCAATCTATACATGTCCATTACTTTGTAACACCACAGAGTCTTAATTACAGAACTTCACGGGAAGCCTTCAAGTATGTACTGTGGGGCCCTCAGCTTCGTTTTTCTCTTTAAAAATTGTTTTGATCATCCTAAGTCTTTTGCTTTGCTATGTAAATTTTCGACAGGACTCCACTCTCCCAGCTAAGGGACCGGGTGGGAGAAGCCATTTGGGATCCTCCAGCCCAGATTACCAGCTGACCACACAGGGACAAGAGATGTTTTCCTGGCTGAGCCCTGGCAAATGAGCCCAGGGACCACGAGTAAACTAAATGGTGGTTGTTTGGGGGTTGGTTGTTAGGCAGCAAAGATAACTAATATGACCCGGAGTTTTCTGAGTAAAGAACCAAAGGTTTGTTGAAAGTTAGAGAAGATGAGTGAATTCTAGGAAACAAAAGAGAGTTGAAAATATTTGTTAGCAATTTTGGGGAATTTGCTAGAGAAATTCAGTCAGAGACAAAGCTACTGCTCAGCACTATTGAAAACTCATAGTAGACGGACAACGTTCATTTGTAAATGGCAGATCAATTGTGAACTAAGCTTGTAATAAAACAATTGTTGATAACAGTTAAGTTTAAGATCATCTTGAAACCAAATGCACTACCCTTGGTTTCAACAGGGTAGTGCATCAGTAAAAACATCAATGCTTTTATCTTCGCTTTGTTATGTGGTCAGGGATGTCCCTTCACAATTCCTGACCAACAGCCCACTGTTCTTTAGGTAACTGATTACCAGTATGGGCATTTTTCTTTTTTCAGATGAGACCCTACCCCCTGACCACAGCTGTCAGTCAGCACTTTTTCTCACAGTCACTGGGCTGGGTCAGTTCATTTTCACTTAACCTGCCATTTTTAAAGCTAACCGACTATTTGTGTATTTAGAGTATCAGGCAAGATGTGAATGGAGACAATTAGAACTGAATCCCCTGTCAGTAAATGCAGCAGCACTGAACGATGGAGAGGAAAAGACAAGACAGGGGCCCTTACCAGGCAAACCCCAGTCGGCAGCTGTCAGTCCTGGACACCTGGCAGCCCAGCTGTGCCTTGGCTCTGATTCATCTTCTCCACCCCCAGCTCCGGCCAGGACTGTTTGGCGGCTGAGAATCACAAATGCCTGTACTCAGTGCATCAGTCTTAGTACAAAGCAGCCCTAGAGACACAGGAGGAAGAGAAGGAAGAATGATATTCTGTGGGAAGCATTCTGTGGGGTCTTGGGAGACGTGTTATGCAGACAGAAGGTGAGGTGGCTGTGATGATGTTCGACATCACTCAGGAGTTATTTCAGGGTTACAACGCTGTGATCAGAACTCACTTACTCTACCTGAAATGACATGGCAGGAACAGAGACTTGTAATGGAGAAATCTCTATCTGGGTCTTTTTTATGATTTCAGCAAAGAAGCAAACATCTTCATGTTTCACAGGAGAATAGAAACTGTTAGACTTACATCCAAAGAGGTTCTGTGGCCTTTCAAGGTACAGAGCCTCACAGACAAGTTTCTGCTTTTACAGTCTAAACCTTTAAACCTAAAAGCTGCCACTCTGAGGTCATTCACTTTTTTATGCCACTGAAAGCATGGGCGAATCTTTAAAAGTGATAAAATTCAAATAGGACCCACTGGGGAGGAGGAAAGAGCCTTCAGGGTAGCTTGATTTGCTCAACTTCAGTCATGTTAAGTTTAAAGAGAGAGCTGGAGAGGGAAGCCAGACGGAAGATGAACAGAGACAGCATGGCTGATGAGAGATGAATGACCTTCAAGAGTCACCCCCTTTGATATGGCTTCTGGTGAACCCAGGAAGACAGACAGACTGAACCTCAGCCAGTGGAAAGGAAAGCCCTGATGGGGACACTCGCATAGTCAGCCTCTCCCCAAAATCAGTTTCCTCCTCTTCCCAGTGCCTTTCATATGCAAAAGCAGCAGAGCCTTAGGCAAGACTAAATTCCATCACACCGTGCTTTTCTGAATAACTTATGTGAAAAGGTGGGGGGAAAGTGAAGTGTGATGTTTCATAATTCTTGAAAACCCAAAGCGGTCTGAGATTACAGTTCATACATTTTCAGGTTGGTTTTCAGTCATTTATCAGCTATGTGCTATGACATTTAGACATGTAGAATAACTTTCCAGGACAGGAAAAACAATAAAACGAAGCAAAAAAAAAATTCCGCTTAGGTAGCCAAGTACCTGGATGTGAACAGCTAGCCACAGCTGAAGCTCCACGCTCAGCGAGGAAGCCTTGGGTCCCCAGGCTCCGAGTCGCCTGACAGTGTAAAGCCGCCCAGCTGGGCTCCCCTCCAAGGCCTTTGGTTCCAGGGCTATTCTCTTTACGTGACATTTTACTATCAGAGGATGGTGCTGGGAGAGAGTCAGAAAATTATGTTGAGACTTGGGATTAGTACTTAAAGCAGCAAGAAAGGCGCTGGAAATATTCGATTTAACTCAATTGACTAAAGGAATCTCAGCTCAAATAACTGAGTTACCAGGGGTTATGAGCTCTTTCTACCCTCACCTCGATGTAACATGAATATGAACATATTCCCAGTTCTTTCTCTCACAGGGTTCTTTCCTTCCAGAGGCAGAACTTCTGACATTCAGAGAACCTGAGAACACATAACAACATTAGACCTCAAACATCTCTCTCCTCTCCTCCAAGTTCTTCTGCAGGAGAAACCTCTTCTCTTTTCCTTCCCTAGAGTTTCTACCTTCCAGGAGACTACTTTTGCCATAGAAACACTAAACATATACAGAAAATACATTTGATCTGAATATAAGATACATTAGTCAATGTAAACTCAAGTCAGCTAGACAAACTACCATGAATATATTTGGAGTATATAATGGGTATCTGGTCTCACACTGTGAGTTTTACTTTATTGATATGATTTTCTTTAACTTGGAAGTGTAGTCAGCGGTACACTTGTGACTATTATCGCCCCATTTTTAAGCAGAGAAGAGGAAGACCAGTAGATAAAGACCACAAGTTTCTAGCACTGACTTCTTGCCGTCTGCGGTACCCTGAATGTACCTGACACAGGAGGTCAGCTTTTCATCTTCGCCAGAATATTTTGGTATCATTACCTTTTGTAAAGGCAAAAGTGGCCCCCAAACTAACACCTGCTTAAGTCTCTTTTCTTCTTCACAGCAGACAATACCCAATCAAATGGAAAGGATCCACTGTTGGCCTGGTGTTGAGCCGGGACCCGGGAATTCACTTTGGAGTTTGAAGTTGCAGGGGCAAGCCTTAGTTTTTGTTAGAAGGATTGGCTTCATGGCTCAAATTAACTAGTTATTTGTCTGATCTTCTCTTCAAAGAAAGGCCCTGATTCACCTGCTGCAGGTTCAACCAAGTTTTAAAACGGAGACCATAATCCTGTGATCGGAGATCTTTTAATCGGCATGCATCCCCAAAAGATCCTCTAACTCCACAGCGTCATGTTTGTATTATAAACAGAACGTGTGCTTGTCTCACAGGGCGTGAAAATGCCAACAGAAACTGCTTTCTTAGTGTTATCAACCTACTTTTTCGAGGGTGCTGACAACGCTGCAGAGGCGAGACCAGCAGTGTGGGCTGGCAAGCCTACCTTCTGTGGCTTTTTTGTTAAGTGGTACATCAGGAGATTGACTCAGCTTGAGTTTTGCATTTGTGTTTTGAACCAATGCCCAGAGGTCCTAGGAGCAGAAGCATATTTGACACCTATTTATCTTTGTCAGGGGGTTGTCATGGGAGCCAAGGTGATATTGACATTGGGGAGGTCCTTTGAGGAGAGGTGGTAGGGAACTGGATATATGTGCCTGGTTCTATTTTCATGTCTGACTACTGTTTGCCAAAAGGTTGAGTTTCTCCCACCTCTCTGTCAGCACTTGCCCACATTTTTTCTTCTGTGGTACATTTGGTAAGACCAAAGGAGTTGAGGCATGACAGGTGGTGGCGACGAAAACAAATATGGCAGAGATGTGCGCTTATGTGCCTACCTGCTCCAGTTGAAAGTATTCTCCTCTTGTTCTTTTAAATTTTTTATGTTGGTGAGTGGTGGTCTGGGAGGAGAAGGCTGAGTCTTTTAAAGGAATAGATTATATTATATTGTCACATGTGAGAGAGCAGATAAAGAGAGGTAACATGTACCAAAGAAGTATGATGGAATTCAAAGGAAAAGTACTCACAGTAGCCTGAGCAATTATTAGGGCAAAAGCTAGAGTCACAAGAAAGCAGTGGTCCATTGACCTTTCACTTAGACTCCGAGTCTTTGAAATTTGAAAACTCTGATATGGCTTCATCCATAACTTCAATACAGTGCTGGGGAAAAGTGAGAAATGTATTTAAAAAGTTTTAAATCTCACCCTGGCTGGTGTGGCTCAGTGGATAGAGCACTGGCCTGTGAACCAAAAGGTCACCGGTTTGATTCCCAGTCTGGGCACATGCCTGGGTTGCGGGCCAGCTCCCTGCAACCACACATTGATCCTTCTTTCCCTCTCTTTCTCCCTCCCCTCCCCTCTCTAAAATAAATAAGTAAATAAAATATTTTTTAAAAGTTTTAAATCTCAAGCTCCAAATTTGTACATGAGCTTTCCAATGTCATTTTCTAATCTTAAAAAGAAAGTCATATCTCATTTTCTGAAAGCAAACACCCAAGATAAGGTAATTATAAAGGCAAATATTTTTTCTCACTCCCAGCTTAAGTGCATGTGCACACACGCAGTAACTGTCTCTCTTTCCTAGCAAGTTGTCTTTCCTACTTCTAGAGTTTGAGTTCTTAATATGTGCCAAGTACTGTGCTAAACACGTTAGCTGGATTGTCTCAGTAATCCTCTGGGGTATACAATGTCTGTATCCCCATTTTACAGATGAAGCGACCTAGGCATAGGGCGATGGCAGAGATAACATTTAAATCTGCTTCCTGAGCGTATGCTTTAACTCCCATTCAATTGTCCTCCCCAGCCAACAAGACTAAATAATAGCAGTAATACGTACTCTGTGAGTTGCATTGATTTCACACATAGCCACATTAAGAAAATTTGAAAAAATGCTTGCCTTCTATTTACTTGTGGAAAACTAGATTGTTATTCCTCATCTCCTAGTGAGGACCTTATTTTACAGTAATATACTCCCTGTGTGTAGGGTTAGGTATATAGCTACGCAGATTCATTGATAGACAGCTATCTGAAGGGATGCAAAAGTAATTGTAATCGCCTCCAAAGGGGAAGAAATTAAGTAAGATGATGAGGGTGAGAGGGTCAATGTGTGGAAATTTCTTATGTATATGGCACTTATCAGGTCCTTGTCTTACCCACTCAAAAGCTGTTTTAAAATCCAATTCTACCCCACAACAACAGCGACTTACTCCCCTGGAGGAAGGTTGGTTTGCAAGTCGATAAACAATTACACGTGACAACTTTTATGTGTCATCAGTAGAACATTATTAGCTACATTCTTTCTCTTTAGTTGCAAATTAATTGTTGTCACTAAAAATTAATTGCGATGATCGGTTAAATACATTTTAATTCTTCTAGCATGTGTCAGACTTTCCTGCCTTCCAATAAAAATAGATGGGTTTGTTTAGACACACTGACATGTGTGATTCTGCAAACGAATCCACGCTGCATGAAATCTCACTCAAATTTTCGAATGTTTCACTTACAACATTCAGCTTTATATTCTGGACTTCAACAGAGTCCTACCCCACAGGCCACTGTCATAGGACAGAAAGTAATGACTTTGTTTCTTTGAAAGCATTAGTTGACACCAGCGTGCTACGGTTCTCAGCATCAACATTTACTCGCTCATTCTCCCACTCGGTCTTTGACTTGAGCAGAGTGTTAATGAAGTCCTTCTCTGATGTCCAGTTTCCTTCAGGTCATGACAATATATGGAGAGTTATGGGGCCAAGCGATGGCATGTCAGCACAGCGACACAAAAGCCATTCTATTAACCTATGACGTTCCAGGAGCCCCAGCTGCTCCACGCCACAGAGGAAACTGACTGCCAGCCTGGCAGCCTCTCTACTTCTGCAAATGCCAGGCATTCTTTCTCACTCAGATGCAACTTATTTGAGGTTTATATTTGATCACTGAATCATGCCCTCACCCCCAGCTGGAGTTTTTGGCTATAAGATGTAAACAATTTCTGGATGAATCATACTGGGGCCATCATAGACATCTCACCTGACTGAAGAATGAACTGGATCTGTTTTTCAGTTTCATTTTAAAAGCACTAATTAATTACACACTCCTTAGCAGGCAAAACCTGTTATGTCTATAGCTACCTAATAAAATACACATTAATAAAATATTCTCCAGGCAGGAATAACAAATCACATGTCTGATTGTCATGGTGGGGGCGGAGCTATGTAACATGGCTCAGATCCTGGGCTCCAGGGTTCAACTGCCTGGATTCCAATGCCCCATTTGCCCCTAGTTAGGCAAGTGAATGAAATCTCTCTAAGCCTCAACGAACTCATTTAAAATGAGGGGTTGTCATAAAGATTACAGTCACTAAAGCTCCTAGTACAGGGTATGGTGTTTGGGAATCGCTCAATGAATGTTAATTCTTACTTTAGTGGTTGGTGATCTTATGGAAGGGTGGTAAGGTGCCAAGGTCAGTCAGCACAGGCTGGGATCATGGAGAAACTCCACAAGCTGCTCTGGACCGGTGGATTGAAATAAGAATTTCTTCCGATAGCTCAAATTTCTCCTCTCTCCTTAAAAATCCTCAAATATAGATTCTTAATCCAGACCCAATTCCAGCCCTTTCCCTACACAGCCTTCTGGGTTATCCCGACTCATACTCACTCGCCTCTGTGACCTTCCCTAGGGAAGAAATGCTGTGTCTTTTAAACCAAGTTCAAATCCTTTCATCCTTCAAAGCCAGCTCAAATTACATGTCAGTGAAGCTCTTCTTAAAAATTATATCCTTCCCTCCCTTTTCCCAAATGCCAATAGAATAATTATTCTTGCCACACATTTGGGTGGTGTATTTGTATTTTAGGCCACCATGACCAATGACCACAAACTTGTTGGCTTGAAACAACATAAATTTATTATCTCACAAAAAACATTTATTATCTTATAGTTTTGTGGATCAGCAGTCTGAAATGAGCCTGATGTGACTAAGACCAAGCTGCCAGCAGGGCTTTGTCCTTTTTTATAGAAACCTTTTTCTTGCTCATTCAGGTGTTGGCCAAATCCATTACCGTGCAGTTGCAGGACTGAGGTCCTCGTTTCCTTCCAGGTGAGTGTCTGGAGGCTCTCAGTTCCCAGGGAGATCTCTCGGGTCCTTGCGAGTGGCCTCTTCATCTCAGAACACTGATGGGAGTTCCAATCCTCCTCACGCTGTTGGCTTTAGACGCGCCATTCTGCCTTTCTCTTCCAGTTTTAAGAAATCTGCAAGTACACTGGGCCCACCAGGGTAATCCAGAAAAATCTCCCCATCTCAAGCCCTATCACCTGTGTCACATTTCGGAAATCCCTTTTTGCCATGTTAGGGTGTGGACATTTTTAGGAGTCATTATTGTCCCTAGCCAGGTGGTTTGTTGAAGTCCATTTAGAATTTCAATTATACATGGTCATGTCTGAATCACATGTAATTTGTCAATTGTGTCAGCATCTTGCCTCCCTGTCAAGATTCTGGAGGGTAGGAAGGGACATAGGGTGTCTCAGAGTTTCACTCTAACCCTAACCTGATCCACCCCAGAGTTCCCGAGATCAAACAGATGCTTGAGAAACCCTTGGGCACACTGCTGAGTCATTGGTTCAAGAGAACTTTCAGGTCCTTAGTTGCGTATCTTAAATAATCAGATTTGTAAAGGGTTTGGTTTTTATTAGAAGACTCATCTAAGTTCCTTCTGATACAGACTCTTCCTTTGGCAACTGCCATAAGCTTGATCGTGCTTGGCCTGATTTAAGTAACAGGTGTTATGGTCTTGAAGCTGAACATCAAGGTTGAGTTCACTTGCTTAGAAGGAATGCTAGTCAAAGCAGCATTTATTAAAAGCATGCACTGCAGCATTGGCAAAGGAGATAATGTATTCTCTGCATAATAGACATTTATTTTCCAGGAAACTAAGTTTACACGTCCTTCCTGTTTGCATAATCGTTTTATGAATGGGGTAATTACTTGATCTCACCTTGAGTAATCATTTAAAATATTAGAAACTCCCTTCTTGTCTCTTTGGCTCTGACACTCCCTCATAATTCTCTCTACTTCTATCCCGTGTCTCTAGACATGGAAAATCAAGACCATTTTTAAAAGCCATTTCTAAGCTTTTGCTCGAGTTGTTTCCCTTTTCTAGAATTTTATTTCTTCTTCCCGTTTCTCACCAGGAAAGCTTTTAGTCATCTGTTGACACCCCACTCACATTCATTTACAAGGAAGCATTCCTTGACCTCCTCTCACCTACATAAGTTGCGAAGCATGTCAGAGTTATTTTGCATCCCTAGAAACTCGTGCTGTATCCAATATCATAGATACAAAACATGGTAGGCCACTAACAGCTACCATTGAACAAGTAAATTCACAAGGTTATATCTCTAAATTTTCGCTGTAGAATAGAACCCAAATCAACTATTGCTTGCTTTCTTCTAGTTTGATCTATATAATTTGTTATTTTTTGTTTGATCAATATCTGTGATTCTTTAGGTTATGAAACTTGATCAATGACTTTGAATTTAGAAAAAACACTCGTAGCACAGATGAATATTAGTATACTCAAGGAAACAGGAACGTGGGACTATGAGCTCAAAGCTGATAAAGAATTCTAATGTTCAGCTGACATGACCTATAACACTAAGTGTCCTTAACATGTTGAATCCAGTTTTCTATACAATGTGGAAATGACCTAAGTCATTACAAAATAGACTCTGTCACTCTATGACCAGTGGCAGACCATGTTACACTGTGTTTTTACCTATCTTTGATTTTAGTTTAATTTTAAATGGCTTTGATCTAGTACTCAAATATCATTTTGCATATTCCCAGTGCAAAATAAATTCACTATTTGCCTTTTCAGTAAGATGTTAAATTCCCTCATTAAGTATCAGTACACTTTACACAAACACTAGAAGGTGGAATGGGGTTAGGGGTCACCCTATAAAAATATACTTATATATTTATTTATATACTTGTCTCTGTGTTACATTCTGTCCTGAGACAAATCCTCAATATAATAAAATCATTTAGGAAACACAACTTCCACTAGCCTGAACTTGGCAACTGGTCGCGGATCCCAATATTATATTCTCCCAGAAACCAAAAAAAGAAAAATGATCTCAGAAAGGCCTGTTGTTTTGGCAAGTGGTGAAATGCAATTGCATTTGTACATATTGAGTAGCAGTTGGTGTTTTATAAATGGTTAATGCTGGTGTGATTCCAAGAGGCATTAGAAATATTAGAGCTGGTAGCACATTGCAGCTCAGCAATTCTGCACATAATCAGGAGCTGGGTAGCATCCACAGAGAGGATTTATTACATCGCCAGGCACTTGAGAATATGTTTTTGGAAGCAAAATGAGATGATGATGAGGGAAATTATGTAATGAATGGCGCCAAAATGGGTCTAAAGGAAAATTATTCATCGGGAAAAATAAACTCATCAGGGCATGGAGGACATTTCTAACAATCCGCCAACCTGGGGAGGTAGCCCCTGTTCAAATTTTAAGAAAAACAACAGGTATTAACAAAGGCCATAGACGCACAAGGGTTCAGTTGATATTTGGTCATGCTTTTCTTTGTATCCCTCACTTTGGAATTTGGTTATCCACACACGTGTGTGTTTGTGAATATATTTATGTATACACATACATATGTACATGTATATGTTTATCTGTATAGTTACATAGTTTCCAATTAATGAACCTTTTAAAAGAGGACCCATCTCTTGTTCTTTTGGCTTCCTGTTAAAATGTTCCTTCTCCAATCCCCCAAATACAGAAATGCGCTGAACCGTACACCCTGCCCCGTTACTCCCTGGACTGGCTTCATGACTCTTTACTGTTAAGGGCACCAATACCTAGATGGCTCTACTCTGTCTTCTCTGGGACTCCTGCCCTCTCTGCTGTTCTGTTCTCTTTGTTTTCGAACCACTGCCCCTTTGTCTTCTTCACAATAGATTACCACCATCCGCTTCCTTCCTCACCGAGACTTCTATGCTGAGTTTTCTCTGTGTTGACTCTTTCTCCCAGGCACCCAGGCTCCAAATCCCCAAGTCTTCTTTGTCTCTTTCTTTCTGTACCTTACAATTGCTGCCCTGCCTCCAGAATCTGCTTAGGGCTCTCTTATTGGCCCTTACGTGTGTCTAAACTCTTGTACTGCTATGTCCATAGCCTACCACTTCCCAACTAGTGCAGTAGGGTGATGACTGGTTTCCCTGGCTTCACTTTTTCCCCCTCTCCTACTTTATTTTAAGCATTACCACCAAAAAATAAGCAATCATATGTGACATAACCCCCATGTTAAGAAAACAGTGTTTTTACTTTGCTTGCAGGAAAAATCCAAATAACTTTGCCTGTCATTTATCAAATGTACATATTGAACTCTATCCTTATTTGATATTTTGAGGGAAGGGTCACAAAATTACTCTGTACTTTTCACTCATGCAATTCATCTTTTCTGGAATGTTCTTCCCCACACATCTTTATTTATCAAATTCTTACCCTTTTCCATAAAATGCAATTCAAGTCTGATTATATTTGATGAATTAATTTCATTCAGTTGGAGTTGAAAATATTTTTGAGAGTCTAACTGTCATTATTAATCACATCCTTTACTTAGGAAACTTTTTCAGGCAATGGAAGCAAACTGTGGGAGAAATAGGGTTGTTGTTGTTTTGTGTCTTGATCTAGATGGTGAGTAACTTATTTGGCATTTCCTGAACGGTGGGTGGCAGATGACCAATGGTGAGTGGCTTTGAGATCGATTCCTAGATGCTCTGACTCCCAGTCAACATCTTCACCCTCTAATGTGAGTGGAGGCAGCGTGACACGCTCATTAAGTGCAGACACAGCCCTCAGGCGGCCTGGAATTCAAACCTGGCTCTGCCACTTATTACAAATGTGAAGTTGGACAAGTCACTTCCTATCTCTGCTCTGTTTTCTAATCTATGAAATGGGCCCAGCAGGTTTGTTGTGAGATTAAACAAGGTAAAGCAGGTCAAGTATTTAGCTCAACACCTGCAATGACAAAAGACTTGAAAGATGCAAGCAGCTATTACTGTGACGATTTGGTCCAGGACCAAACTGGCCTCCCCAAACACCAGTGGCCTGAAGAAAGAGTTCCTTTTAATTTCATGACTAAGATGATGTCTGTGCATTAATTCAGAAACACGGTGCTTTCCCATCCCATTCTAGATGAAATGGTTTAAATGCACCCTCACAATCCAATAATATTACCCAAGTCCAACTGTTCATTTTATATTTGGCAGTTATTTCTTGGGCAAACATAATTTCAACAGTATTTTCTTAGTGGTTAACAGTGTTTCACTCCTATAACTGAAATACTTTCTTCTCTCTGTATGTCTCTCACCAGTCCAGGCCAAGAACATTAGAGCTACAGCTTGCATACATTTTCAAAAAACGATTTCATACCACAGATCATTACTTAGCCTGGAAAACCTACAATTGAAATATTGGATTAACCTCACTAATCATCTCCTTGAGCACTAGCTGCCCAATTGCAAAATTGTACCAACAGAGAGGAGTAGCATTCAGCTTTTGGAGAAATTCTAAGTAATTCCAAGCAATTAGCAATAAGCAGTATATGCAATGGTTAAATATTTTGGACTCAGACTGCCTGAGTTGAAAATCTTGACTGTCATTTACTGCTGTGGAATCTTTAGTAAGTTACAGAACCTCTCTTACTGGTTTCTACTGAGTTGTTTATTTTGTAGGATTACTTTAACATATCAGTGAAGTAGTGTACATAAATCACTCAGCACAGTGAAGGAGTATATATAAATCACTCAGCATAGTTTCTATCAGTGAGGCCTAAATGCGATTATTATTAATGTTATTGTTATTATTATGTTTTCTCCAAAGGTGTGCTATGTTGTGATAGCAGCTTCTGAATTCTCTGTTCTCTGTCCTGTAGACTGATGGGTTTCTCTTTTTTTGGTCTACATTTTCCTTAATAGGCTAAGAAGAATTTGGCAAAGGTCCAAGTGGGAAAATCCCAATCCATTGGAGGGCGGGGGATGGGTGGGCTGGTGATATACAACAGTAGATTGAAGGTTTTACTCTTCATGTCCATGACTGGGAGGGATAGTAGATAATGAGCTAACTAACTTCTTAAGAATATGAGCGAGCACATACAACAAATTGCAACAACGGCCAAGGATGGTATTTGAACACACATCTACTGATAAATGACCAGCGTCGTCTTTGCCTTCCCATAAAGGGACACATGTTAAGTGAAGTGGATAACTCCTGGCAGTTAATGAGATCTGGCAAATCAGTGCTCTTCTGGAGAACATGCCCGTGCTTTCTGGAGCCAGACCACGGGCTTTCAGATATTTGGAGGGACTCTTGGGCACGGGCACCCAGCCCATCAGCTCGTGGACAGGGCTTCAGAAGTGATGGGGGTTGCCTGCCTGAGCCGCTGAGAGAGGGAATGTTTCACATCAGGCTTTTGAATGTGTAGCACACAATGCCCTAGTAAGGAGCTCTAATTACCCTCTGGTCTAGGCTTTGCCTTAATTCTGTAGAGATACATAGACGGGGAAATAGTTGTATACAGATTTTACAGTGCTTTCTATTACATGAGATTCTTCCTGAATTACAGGAGACTTTTGGTAAAATGTGTTTCTGTGGGACTATAACTGTTGTGCTAAGAACATAAAGTATTATTAATGAGAAATGTGACAGTATGGGAAAATAATTATTACTACTTCATGTGCATATTTTCGGTAGTTCATAGCCCTTGCACATATATGACTTTACTTGATCTTTATGACCACTGTTGATATTTTCCAGGTAATTTGCCAAGACCATGCAGCCAATACATGGCAAACCAGAACTCAAATCCAGAACTTCTAACTATAAATACACTAAACTTCATAATATCTCCTTCTATCTAAGACATAGATTATATCACCCAAAGAACTGTAAGTTTAAAAACAGATCCTCTATATGTAACTGATTATCATTTATTCATCTACCAGCTGATATTTCTGAGCACAGAGTATGTGTCAGTTTCAATGATATCACCTCCCAGATGCCCGTGCTCTCTGCTACCTGCCAACTCCATGCCCTCCATTCACCTTTCCCCTCCCTTTTCAGTAGGCCCATGGTCCGCAAACCTTCTTATACAGGAAAGACCCTTGAAATGTTTAATAAAATGAAGATGTCTAGGACTTTATCCCCAAGAGGTTGTGACCCAGGCAGTTCAGTAACACATCCTAAAATACCTGGTATTCAACTTCAATCCCAATAACTACTACCCTAGATCCTCGCCTCCAAGTAGATTCCTAAACCAGCTATTTCAACACTATTCCGCCATTCTTGACTCTCTATACTCTTGACCTTCAACAATGCAAACCTCCAAACTTAGATCCTTTTCTTCCTCTTCTTCCTATCTCCTCTCCCCCTCTTTCTATATCTCTATTCTATTATCATGAAAGAAAATACTTTAAGAGAAAGGTAAATTCAAACTTCACCCACTGTAAGCAAAATGCTACTAGGTCAGTGGCATAGCTTGTTCGTTATAGTTCATTTATTATTGGTTTCAGAGGACTGTCCCCCGGGGGCTGATCCTCTCCTCCCCTGGGCTTTCACCAGTTCCACCTTGGGTAAAGATATTCTAGAGCTTCTTTTGGGTTCTCTCAGAGTTGCCTGGACGATGCGACCTTTAATGGACATTATACCTTATTCGGGTTTGCATGAAATTCTCAGCCTTGACACCTGGACCACTCTCATCCTGGTTACAATATGTTCCAAACCAGAGAGCTGCTGTGTATGAGGATGTATAAGACATTGATTTTTTTTCAAAGTGGAACAAAGGGTCCTTCCAGTTTTCCTCCATGACTATTCTTTAGTCATTCAGCTCAGCTCATCCATCCTTTCTCTGTGTGTTCTGCCAGGCCAAAATTAAAAATGTTGACTATGTGTCTAGTGAATTGAGATCATCGATGCTCCATTGCAGGTTATGTCCCATGTGATTGCCAAGCTGTGGTCAGTTACAGAATGAGGACATCTTTAGCTTCATCTTGAGAGCTAAAGTGATTCTGAGTCATCTAATACTTGACTGAGAGTTATATACACCTGATATTAGGACATCCCGGCCTGGGCTGTGGGCTTCTACATGCCTGAATCACAGCCAAGTCCTGGTCTGACATAATAACTTGGTAATATGACTAGATTTCTGCCCTTGTATCCTGGCAAGGTCCCTAGTGGGGCTATTTTGATATTAATGATAATCAATGCCTGGGATGTGAGAGGTCACACCTCTTTGACTTTGGCTCTAACCTACAGACTGGAATTTTTAATACCCCAGTCACCAGGTGTGATATTCTAGACCCACCTGTGCCATGCCAGAGGTCTTCATGTTCTTCCTTTATATACATTATACATTGGAGAGGCTGGCTGTACTTGTGGGGTCTTGCTTTAAACCCAGGTTAGCTTCCTTGAATCCTTACCCAACACAGCTTATTCCGCCATTTCAAGTCCCTGAAGGCTTAGAATCACTCTCATCTAGTTATACCGAATTTGGAGAGAAATCATTCATTTTCCCCCTCTGTCAACAGTAGATACCATCAAGTTTTGACTAATGACATTCATATAGTGGAACCTAAGCAACAAAACAAACAAGCAAGCAAAACATAACCAAAGGCATTGAAATAAAAAACGGGATGACAGTAACCAGAGGGCAGAGGGGAGGGAATTTCAGGGGAAAAAGGGAAGGGATTGTAGGAACAAGTATAAAGGACACATGGACAAAAACTAAGGGGGGTGGAAATGGGAGGGAGGTGGGGAGCACTGGGGGGGGGTGGACTGGGAGGGGAATAAAAGACAGAAAACTGTACTTGAATAACAATTAAAATAAAAAATAAGGGAAAAAAAAGACATTCATATAGTTGGGGTCTGATCTTCTCCCGAGAGCAAGTGTGAGCTGAAAGCTTGGTCCCAGGCCCCTGTTCCAAGAGCTAGAGCTAGGAATGGAGAACATTTGATTGGCTGATTGTGGCTAAGAATCATGGAGCAAAGAGCAAGTTAATTTATGTGGGGGGACTGAAGGGCAGGGCGAATCTAAGTCCTCTAGGGAGCAGGAAGAATGAGTGAAATGCCAGATCGGCATCTAAAACTAATAGTTGACTAAAACAAAAGTTGAATTGCAACCTAAGGATGGAAGTGTGGGTTTAGAGAAGCGAATTTCAAAGGCAGAGCTGAAAAGTCTCATAAAACTGCCATGTACTGAGGGGATCAGCCTTTTATGGAGTGCTCATTTATTTACTTATTTTTGTGTTTGTTTATTTATTTATTTATCCTCACCCGAGGCCATTTTTCCATTGTGTTCAGAGAGAGAGGAAGCTGGGGGTGGGGAGGGGGTGGTGGTGAGGTGGGGCCGGGGAGAGGCATTGTTTGGTTGCCCTCTTGTATACACCCTGGCAGGGGGATTGAACCTACAACCTGCGTATGTGCCTAGGAGGAGTCAAACCCACAACTCCTTGTTTTGTGGGATTGTGCTCCAGCCAACCAAGACACATTGGCTAGGGTTTTTGTTTTTGGAATGCTTATGGCTGAGCCTCTAAGCTGGAGGTAGAATTTAAGCACATTGACCAGCTTAAAGAATTCTGGATTCCTCTATTCTCAAAGAAGCATCCAATCATTCTATAGCTTTTTGATTCCTTGCCAAGACCGACTTATTTTAGCTGAGCAAACTACACCACTGGCAAGGGCACTTGAAAGAAATCAGTAAAGTGATGCAGGCCGGATTGTTTGAGTAAAGATGTTTGATGTTTGGTTAAGCTATGACCCTACAACCTTCTGGTACTTTGCTAATAATATGCTTAGTCATTTTACTTTTTTCTCTACTTAAGTCGAATGCATTTAGCCCATTTGAACAGGTTATGTCTCTAAGAGTATTGACTGCCTGTCATCTTGAAAAATATACCAACAACTAGCAAAAAAGTAAAATGTAGGGGCCATTAATTTCAAGAAAGACAATTTCTTGTTTTGCGTTACAATGCCCCCAAAGGGATTTCAGCAGGAGGAATTAGGAAGTAGTTACTAGTTTGTGTATGCTTCAATTCCTCTTTATTTTGACTTTTACCTACGCCGTATCAACGGTTTCTCCAGAGTTGTGCTGTGCATCATAATTTTATTAGTGAAGGCTACCTACTTAGGGGTCTCTAGCCCAAATAATCCTTTTCTTCTGTTCAAAGATCTTATATTATTGATCACTATATCCTCTTGGGGGTATCTTTTAATTACCATGGGACAGCACAACAGTCTAGTGAGATGAACAGGGCTTCTGGAAAGGCGTGAACTGGAAGAAATATAGCAAAGTCAGCTTGCAAAATGCTTTGGATCCCATGTTTCAGGATGTGGTACTTTATTTGGAAAGGAAGTAAGAACCAGAGGGATTGGCAAGCAAGTAATCTCATCGATCAAATCCTGCCTTTATAGCCATACAGTGAATAAATTTGAGGATAAAAGAATAGCTATTAAGCCTCCATTTGCGAAAGCATTGCAATCACCTCCAACATGGCAAACATGCAACATTCAAGTTTAAGTTTAGAATATGTGCTGTAACAAAGAATTCGAAATATTCTTTGTAATACTCGATACTTGCCTACATTCCGCCAAAACATATCTGTGTTTAGATGCTAGAAGTAGTGGGGACAGGTTAATTAATCCATTAGCTGATTAGTCTATATCTCCCTTGCACAGAATCTTGCTCACGTGAACATTCAGAGGTCTGAACCTCTTAGAGTTGTGCTGCAGCATCCAAGGGGATACATGCGGGCAGGTAGGTATGCATCTGTATATGTGTGTGTTTGTGTGTCTATTACTGGGTGAGGAAGGTCCACCTAAGGCAGAAAGTGTTGAGGCTCAGTGTTACATTCTTACTTCTCATTTTAACGTGGGTTGAAGATTATTGACACAACGTTGAAGCATTGTCTAAATACAATCTTGATTTCAACTAGTTTTTTTCCCCCTAGTAGCTTTAAATCTGATTACATTTTGTTCTTGAAAATCAAAGTGTTTAATCCACCAGGGATAATAACTTGATTTCTTTTTACATTAAAACTTGTGGGGCCTGTTAAATACAGTTGCTATTCATTACCTATTATTATGAAGGAGGTAAGCCATTTCAGTATGAATCATATAAAATGAATTGAGTGGGCACAAAATCTGAATATTAGCCATGACAGGAAAGAAGTAAGTGCTAACTTAGTCAAATCTTTGCTGACTATTGGTGGAGGCTGGGACCCTGTGGAGGTGTTCTGGGCCAAGGGAGTACTGATTCATTTACACGGGTCCTCTAAAGCTCATTTTCAGACCCACAGATTCAGCACACCCAGGTCTGATCAGGAAGTCCTGCAGACAGCCATTCCTGCTTGCTTATTGCTTGGGGTTTAATTGTAGTCCTCATTATTCCAGAGAACAGACAGACTCATGTTGTGTCATCCACAGTCATCTTGCTTTTAAAAATATATCTGTGCACACACCAGAGACTCACTAATAAAGAGTCTGACATAAGCCAAAGCTTTCATCGGCTGGGGGGGGGGTATTGCCCGTCTGCAGCAGGAGCGAGGCTGGAGTGAAGTGCCGGTGCTGCCACGAGCAGGGCCTGTGTCTCTTTTCAAGGGGACCTCAGTCAGGCCATGGACCATGTTAGTCTAACAAGGGAGATAAACAAGTAAGCTATTTTTCTTAATCGCCATCCTTGTGACACAGCTAAAGGAGAATGGGAGATATATCTTTGCACTTTTAAACATTTCATTTTGCATTTAGTCCAACTCTTTGACATTAGAATGTGACATGGTCAGCTTTGCTGGAAAATTTGGAGAGTGATCTGCCTCTTTCTCTACTTATGATTTGCCACTGAAACTTCCACTCTCCTTACTGCTACCTAAATTGCCAAATCATGGGCAAAAATTCCTGTCCCTAAAAGGTGGATTTCCCCAGCAAGATTGAAAATAGATCTATTGGGTAAAGAAAATTACAATCTCATCACAGTTATGTAGAGTTTTGGAAGGTTAGATGATCACAGGGCACAACAGGATTAAATTAGATTAAATTAAATCTATGTATTTTTGAAGATGCTTAATACTTTGAGTGACATTCAATGGACAGAAAACCTTTTTTATTTATTCTTCAAAATTATAATTTCCAAGATCAAGTCTTGCCCAGCAGTTTCTCCTGCTCGTCTATGATTTCCTGGCTGCAGAGCGACTGACTGCCAATGTCCGTATTTCGTGTTCACGTGGCCACTGATGGTAGTTTAAACTTTTAACCAATTCCATTAATTTTTACTGCCAGTGTTTGGTGTGGAAACCAAAAAAGGAACATAACATTGTGCTATAGATAACTGATGACCCAAAGACAAGATAGTATTAAGTCAGCTGCAGTAGCAACTCAGAAATATTTAACTGAAAAATGTGACCTGTATTCTAAGGTGCCAAGAGGTCAGAGCCCCGAAGCAAACCTAGTCTCTGTTTCTTTTAGGAAGTCCATGTTCTCGCCATTAACTGGGAAAGTTTACAAAGAAAAAGAAGGGAGGGGGAGAATTCTACTTTAAGGTCCTTTGCTTCTCTCTACGACTGCCCCCGCCTCAATAAACCTCAAATAATTGACTACCTTCAGATTTTTGTTTTCCTGAAAATGTAGGGATTGCTGTTGTGAATCTTTTCTAAGCTCTATAGATAGATACCATCAATGTAACTGGGGTTAGCCTTGAGCTCAGTTTCTGACACAAGTCGAAAGCTATCCTTCTTCCAGAATGACGTGAAACAATTCTGAACGTGTTTTCATAGACGACCCCTAGGAGTTCAGAGCACTGTGCACATACACACTTTGTGCTGACTGTGTGGAGCTTAAGGGCACCAGGTTGTTAAATCAGGGTTAGGCAAGAGTCTGAAGTTGTAGCTGCTCTGAAATAAGGTAGCATCAGACAGACCACGTCACCACTTACTGCATCAGGTGATATCTTGAGCAGAATAAGATCGTGCTCAAGATTCCCTGAAATAATAATGAAAAAAGCCAGCTTGCTCTGCTCCCAGCCATTCCTTACCTGTGTGCAAGGAGACAGAATTAACCCCCCTGTGATTACTATTCTTCCAATTTCCCAAAAGAAAAACTTCTTGCAATGGAAGCTTGAAAGCCCTAATCATGTTAGAAACAACTGTGAAAATGATCCTATCACTATGTTCTGAGAATCTCTGGCACTAGGCACTGTGTTGACCCAACCTCTTTTCAGTTTTTGTTGTTGTTGTTGTTTACTTCCTTTTCTTGTTCCTTCTTGTGGATACTTTTCTCTTTAAGTTTCCAGTTCTTCTCTCAAACAACTTTTTTTTTAACATAGACCAACAAAAGTGATGACAAGAACAACCAAGAGCAACAAAAAAAGATGTTCAGACAGGCCTGTCTGTTTTTCATCTACATTGCTATTGATAATATCACAGTACTTCCCATAACAGATTGAAGGCTCAGGTTGGTATTCATGGGTAATTTCTGGTGCTTTGGGTTAGTGACACTGAATCATAAAGTCATTTATTTTCAGTAATAATACATAACTTTGTAAGAAGGGGGTTTCTAACAGATGAAGATGGAGGGGAATGACTGTCCTGTCCATCTTCATTGGCTGAAACAGCAGTGATGTTTGCCTGCTTGCAGAGAAGAGAGACACTGATGTAGTCGTTAGGGCTTTTCAGGGGGGTCCAACCTGTGGCCCTCTGGCTGCACGTGGCTCAGCATGGCCATGAATGTGGCCCAACACAAAATGATAAATTTACGTAAAAATTATGAGAGTTTTTTGTTTTCATTAGTGTTTGTGTATTTGATGTGTGGCCCAAGACAGCTCTTCTTCTTCCAGGGCAGCCCAGAGACGCCAAAACGTTGGACACCCTTGTATGATACATCAGGTTTAAATCTTCTAATTGACAAGTTGATTATTATTTAGGGGACAAACAATAAAAGAGATGGAAAGCAGGTATGGAGATTTTTAGTTACTTGATTAATTACTTATCTACACTGAATTGCCTTATTCAACTGAATAGTAAACATTTTTTAAAAAATCTCCTTGACTTACCATTTTAAACCAGCTGATCAAATTTAATATGCTTCTCTGTAACAAATTTTAAAATTAAATTCTGGGCATTTTTGAGTCAAAGAAGTTGGTTAGGAAACATAATTTTGATGCTGAAATTTGGGTGTGCTCAAACACTTAAGTCCACTTGAAAATGTTATATCTGAAGTATTCTGTTTTCTGTGGGTGCCACAGTTGTGGCATTACACAACTTGTACATTACACAAGTTGCTACAGTTGTGGCATTACACAACTTGTGGTATTACACAAGTTGTGGCATTATAGAGTGTGAGAATTACACTCTATAAAGAATGCTAATATTCATTAGAGTAATGACTATAGATCAGGGATTGGCAAATCATGGTCCACAGGTCAAATCTGGCCCCCATCACTTATTTTTTAAAAGTTTTATTGGAATAAAGCTACAGTCATTTGTTTATACATTGTCTGTGCCTGCTTTTGCCCTACAGTGACAGAGCTCGGCCGTTGTCACGAAGACCGCATGGCCTGCCCAGCCTAAACATTCGGTGTCTACCACTTTCCAGACAACGTTTGTTGGCCCTTGTGTAGAGTGTTTGAGCCTGGAGCACCTTGTTTATTTACAATTTCTCTTTTCCTTGGGTACAAAGATGACAGTAAAATGCTCATGTCTGTGTGTGTGTATGTGAGGCAGACAGCACATTAGTGATCACGTGTCACTTAGCAGTAATTCGGCTTCACAGATAAAATTAGTCCACTGTCATAGATTTTATTTCTTCCTCTGTGCCATATTCATACTGTTGCAAAAAGCGAACTTAACCATTGAGAGTACAATGAGTTGCCTATACAGTAATCAGCCCTATTTTAGGTGAATGACTCAGACTGCACAGAATATGGGTCTCGGATCATCATGGATTTATGCTCCCAGTATGTTGTTATTGTGTGTAATAAACAAGCTGAGCATTCTGGGAGACTCCAGATCACGGCAAACTCTGATTCTCAAGTCAGGACCTCTGTCCACTGTTTGTTTGTTTGTTTGTTTTTTCCTGACAGCATAGCACAGCAGGGCCAGCAAAATTGAGTAACTGTTGATGCCAGTTTAGACTCTCAGATCTAGCCAATGCTATGTCATTCTCTTCTATTTTATCATGGTGAATATTATTGAAACTGCCAAGCCTTATTATACACATACAATTAAGCAATTACTGATTCCACCTGCTCCACTCCAAGACTGAGAATGGTTGTTAAACAACAGAGAATGGAGCTGTCGTTAAAGCTAAACCATCAGTCAATACAGACACAGATGAGAGGTGACTTCAGGTGCCAGTCGGGATGATCACTCTTCAGTAGTTGAGCTTTGTTTCATTTTTAATAACTTATAAAGCCTTTTATGTCCATCATCTCATATAGCCCTTCCTGTAACTCTGTAGGGGAGGGGAGGGCAAGGATCACCATCACTGGGATAAGTTCAAGGGAGACTCATTTACCTCCCAACATTTTAGAGTGAAATGATAAAGAATCAAAAATCCTATGGAGAAAATGAACAACTGCTAGGTAGAATCCAAAAGATTTTCTGTTTAGATTTTTCTGCAGGATCACAGAATTAAATGATTTTTTGAAAGTGCATGTGGTTAGGAAGTGGCTGAGCCAGGATTAGAACCCAGGCACTATGGCTGCAGAGCATATGCAGCTGATGCCTATACTGCCTCAAAAATAACCAACATTCATTGAGCAAATATTGCTTAGTCACATGGTAAGCACAGAGACCCTGTGTTCTGCATTTCGGCTTTGTACCACACACTAGGTGGGCACTGAAGACAGATACACAAGGCGGGAACCAGACGTGTATTTATTTAGTTATTTCTAACCTACCCAGTTCTGAAGGCTCTTTGAAGAAAAGAAACAGGGTGTGACTGAGCCTACAGCACGAGGTCCTGACATACTTCACAGGAAGCCAGTTTTTCGGGTGTGACCTCAAAGATAAGTAGTTTTGGGAAGATTGACAGGAGGGAGAGGCATAGGTGTAGGAAGAACATAGCAGGCACAGTAGATTGGTAAGTATGAACACAACTTGACATAAATAATCACGGAAAACACTCACACAAATCTTCCTGAACACAAACTTCACCAAATACTACCTCCTTGGTTCTTGACACACATGACCCCCCTGGCCTCTCTCCTCATTCATTTCCTTCCTCTCTGTTCTAACTTTCACTTCTGTAGCAGGTTCCTTCCCCTCTGCTTATTTCTTAAAGTGGCTGGTCCTCAGAGCTCTGTCCTGGGACCTGTGTTTTCCTCACCTTAACTCTTAGGTTGTATCATCTCTTTCATGGGTTTGGTTGCTGCCTGTACACTGATAGGAATGGCTCTATGTCCAGGTCACAGTTCTAATTTGAGAGCTAGTCCTGTGTATGTGGTTGACAAACTGTGGCTCTGTGTCCCTCAAAGTCTTACTGGTTCTTAACCTCCACTTACTCCCAAGGGAAATCATTATTATCCCCCTCTGAACTGTTCTTTCTCATGCTCTGTATAAATGGACTAAACCAGAAACCTGAGCATAATTCTTTGCAGTTCATTTTGACATGGATTTTTTCCCTAATGTAGTTCTGTTAATCCTGCTTTCTAGGTTTCTCTCAAACGTGACACTGTTTTTCAACCCCCATCACTTGCTATTCCCTAGTAGTAGTTAGCTGTGTGGCACCTAGGTAACTGAATTATCCCTTGCTGACCCATCCCACATACTAAGAATGCAAATCAGATCATGTCATGCCATTCGTACACATACATCATATTTAGAATAAGAAAGGGGTCACAGGCTTCCACTCTCTGACTGCCACCTGCCAGCCCATTACTTCATTTCCCCGCGCTCCTACATTACCTATATTCTCAACTAGTGATAAGGTCATACTCTTTTTCAATCTCTATGTATTTTCTTTTGCTGCTTTTTCCCATTCTTGCTTGACTATCTCCTACCCATCCTCCATGTCAGGACCCTTTCCATCACTCTGTATCTTCTGTAGGTCAGATTATTCTATTATGGCTCCATAACCCTGTATTCCCCTGCCCATTGCATTGATTGCAGGATATGAAATTGCTTCTTTAATCACCTGTGAGTACAGGACACATGTCTGTCTAGCTTATCATTACTGCTACATCGAATAGCATAGGCATGTAGTAAACATGTGATTAACACTTGATAATTCACATGCATGGATGTTATAACCCTCAGTGTCCTATACTTGTAGTATCACAGAATAACACAACCTTTTGGATGAGAGGCAAGTTTGAACGCAGGGTTTGTCGCTTATTTGCTGTATTGGTTTTGACTAATGACTTAATTTCTCTGAACCTCAAACTTACTCTGTAAAATAAGCATAATAATATCCAACTCATGAGGTTGTTTACAAATTTAAGAGGTCTGAAAAGGACTGGACACATTTAAGTGCTCTACTAATGGGAGCTTTTAGCTGATTGATTTAGTGCCCTGTGAAGTGAACTCCCATCAAATGCCTATGAGTTCAGAGAATGCTGGTGCAGTCTGGCATGAAATACTCCTCTACCTGCTACTTAATTTCTTGAAGAGCTCTCTTAATTTTAAATTTGATCTTCTGGAATATCCTACCCAAACTTCCAAAGGAAATCCACTCCCAAAGGGTCACATTAGACCCCATTTGTCATTCTTCTGTAGAATTGACTTGGTTCACAATTATAAGTTCCATTTACTGGTTAGTCAGGAATAAGTTATTTATTGCTGCTGTAACAAACTCCCATAAACTTGATTGTTTTAATCAAATTAAATTTGTTATTTCGTACTTCTGGAGACCTGAAGTCTGAATCAGCTCACTGGGCTAAAACACAGTGACACCACACTTGTGTTTTTTTCTAGCAGGTCCAGGGGAGAACCATTTCTGTCTTTCCAGCTTCCAGAGGTTAACTGCCTTCCTTGGATCATAGTCCCCTTCTGACTTCCAAGTCAACAGTGGCCGGTCAAGACTTTCTCAGAACACATCTCTGTGACAATTTCTCTTCTGCTTCCTTCTACATTTAAGGACACTTGTGATCCACTAAGCTTGTCTGGATGGTTCGTGATAATCCTCCTTTCTTATAGTCATTTAATTAGCCAGCTTAATTCCATCTGCAGCCTTAATTCTCCATGGCCATGTAAGGACACATATTAATAAGTGCCAGGGATTGGGACGGGGACATCTTTGGGAGGGCATTATTGTACGTTGGGCACATTACTCAGTGCTGGGCTGACCTGAGCCCAGTTAACACTCCAAGATGTACTATGAAATAGGTACTATTGATTCATTTTATGGGTACGAAAAAGAAAACTCTGAAAGACTTGCTTTCTCGCTGGCCATTGGTGGAATAGAGTTCTGTCCTCTTTATGCTGCCTGCTGCCAAGTTCCTTGTTCTTTGCTCAGGGTCCAGAAGCCTCTTGTGTGGGACCCTTCTGTTTCGGTCCCTTCCCATCCTGATCAGACACTGACCCCAGGGGTTCGTCCAGTTCACTGCGAGATGAATTTATCTGTGCTGACACTCAGGAGTGTTACCTGAGGTGCATTTCCCTCCCCACTTTCTAGAACAACAACACAGGAGAACCCACGTACTCAAGCCAATTCCCATTTTCAAATAAGAAATAAGAGTATCCCTTATACAGAAAGACAAAAAACTCAAATCTAATTTGTGAAGATGAAAGCAGTTTTGCACGATTGTGAGCAGAATGATTGTTTTGAATACACACAGGCTACCCTGCAAAGGCCCCTGTTTCTTTTGCTTCTTAGTGTCAGCATAATATTGGAAGATCTCTTGTAGTGAATGAAATTACTCCCCTGTTACGTCCTGAATTCTGTTGTAAATGTCATTGGTATGTATTTCAGTGCGCTTGACTCATTTATGGAGGTGTTTAAATCCTATGTTTTGTGAATCAGATATTACCGTGTTAATAAGATATATGCCAGTGAAATTCTAGGTCTGGAAATTAAAAAAAACAGAAGAAATGGATAAATAATTTTTACTGAGTGACAACTTATAAGCAGTCCACATTCCATTCAATAAATCTCTTGTGTGCTTTTAAGTGTAAGGAAAGGCTAAATCATCTTCCTATACCTACAAGGTAACTTTGCAGATGAAATGAAGTTCACAACTTTCAGAGTGACCTTGGGAGGTAAGCAGGAAGAACTGAAACTTCCCTTCTCCTACCCATTTCATTCAGATTTCTGTTCTGATTCCTTTCTCCGATGCTTCCTTTCCCATGGTGCAGTTATGGTGCTGAAACCTTTGAAGATAGACTTTGTTTTAGTCCCTGCTTCCTGTTACCCTTGAGATTTGGGGTCATGGTGAGGTGAAGAAAGGGAGTCGGACTCTCAGCCATTCTCCTGGAACTTAAAGACAGGTTTAAGCTTTACGCCAATCAAGTTAACCGAATAGAATGTTAGTAAAATTCTTTTCTTTCTGTTTTTTTTTTTTTCTTGAGGAAAAGAGAAAGAAATAATGTCTCATGGCACTAGAAATACACCAGTCCTCTTGGGATGACCAACGTAATTCATTTTCACGCTGGCAACAGGTGAGATCACTTCCCGGTTGTTGCACTTATAGGTGGAAACCGCTGGGGTTTTGTTAAAAATAGCCATATGATAAATCTGCCCTTTCTTTTAATTAGGATAATGTGATAACTTTCTTATGGGCTGTTTTCTCCCTTGTAGAGCAACTTAAAATCCCCAATAATGCACGTGTCATGTAGAGTGGAGCAGAACTGATAGAACTCTGCTGGAGTTGAAGGTCGGCTGCTGTGGATTTGTAAGACCGTGCGAAGCAATTCAAGTGTAGTGATGGTGCCAAGTCAAGCCAGTGCAATGTTTTCTTTGAGTGAATTTAAACTTGTCTGAGACGTTGGACAGTTTTGAGCTAAACACAGCTCTTTAAACCTATCTGAGAGGGGAAAAAAACCCATCTTCCCAGTGTACTTTCAGGCCAAATATAGGTGTTGCCCTCACTTTGCACTTTAAGATTATTCTAAAAATTGTGCAAACACAAAAGTAAACCTGAGTGTTCTGTTAGAGCATCCGGGCACTTCGTTGTTTAAAGGAGGCAGGTAGTGAAACCTACCGTTGATTTCTTACACAAAATCACTAAGTCCCCTCTTTGTAAGTACTTGTAGCAGCGACAACATAGTCACATGGCCCTGGGCCTGAAGTCAGAGTCCTGCGTGCAAGTTCCCAAGATGCCTGCTACATGCTCGGGTCTTGGGAAACGGCAAACCCTCCCGGCCTTCAGGTCCTTCAACTACGGAAGGAGAAAAACATTACCAACCTTACAGTCTTTATGGGACTCGCATCCATGCATTTCTTTGATATTCATTGGGCAAAGAATAAAAAATACAGGAGCAGAAACTAAGCTGTCTGGAACTCTTTCTAAAGCCCATCAGACACACCGTGCCTACGTCCTGATCTCTGACCGCAGGGTAGTGGGAACACCCGGGCACCTTACCTCTGGTCACGAGCAGCAATATTTTTTCAATCGGTGTTTGATATAAATACACCTTAGCGTTCTAGAACATGGAAAAGATGAGAAGCGTGCTGGTACAAGTTGTACCAAATAAGTTTATTGTAACACATTTTAGAATTAAGAAGATGGAAGCACAGAGAAGTTAACTCAATTAATCAAAGTCAAGCAGGAATGGCAAGCTTTCCTTGTAAAGGACCATATATTACATATATTCAGCTGTGAAGGCCATATGTGAACAGAGAATTAGACAATGTGTGAGTGAATACTTGTGGAATTTTAAAAAGTGACCATGTCGTGCAGCAGGTGAGAGGTTAGTTAGCCTGTCATTGGAGTCTAGGTTGATCTGATTGTGATGATTAATTTTATGTGTCAACTTGACAGGCTCACAGATGCCCCGAGAGCGGGGAAAATGTTATTTCTGAGTGTTTCTATGAGTGTTTCTGTCAGAGATTAGCATCTGACTCAGTGCTCTGAGTAAAGAAGATTCACCCTCATCAATGTGTCCCGCCTTGAGGGACAGAAGAGAAAAACAAAATTAAAGAAGGAAGAGCAAGTTCTTGCTCTCTGTTTTTGATGTGGGATGTCCATCTCCTCCTGCCCTCAGACGTCAGAGCTCCTGGTTCTCAGACCTCAGATTCCAGAACTCACAGCTGCAGCCCCCTGGTTCTCATGCCTTTGGCCTAAGACTAGGATTACGCTGCTGGTTTCCTGGTTCCCCCGTTTGCAGATGCCAGTTTTCTGGACTTTTTGGCCTCCTCACCTTGTAAGCCAATTCCTGTAATGAAGCTCATCCTGTTTTTAGATAGCCTTTTGGTTCTGTTCCTCTGAAGAACCCCAACTAACACACTAATCAAGGCTATGCTCTTCTTTACCAAACTCCACTGCAGTTGTCATCAGCAATGCTTTTTCAGTAATTCTAGTTTAGCTCTCTTTAAGGCACACGGTAGGATTTCATTTCTTTGCCCTCTTGAGGTTAGGTGTGCCCAATGACTTGTTTTGGCCAATTAAGTAAGAGGAGTGACTTGAGTAGGTGCAAAATAGAGGCTTCCAGAGCTTCCTTTCTCATTGTAGCAGTGACCATGGAAACCGATGTCAAGAAGATGCCTCTGTCAACCCAAATGCTACCCAAACAGACCACACAGAGTAAAGCTGTCATGTGTAGTGTGGGTAAGGTAAGCAAAGAAAGACACTCTTGTTGTTTTGCTACGGCACTAAGATCTGGGGGGATTTGTAACAACAGCATAACCCAGTCTCTCCCGAGACAAATGTGTTGCTGTCAAATATGTGGTAACAAGTGGTCAGTGGTATGCTGGTGAATCTTCTCGGAGGTCGGGGAAAGCCCTCATTTGTAACATTGGGTGATTTTTATGGTGCAGGTGCTCCCACTAAGGCTGATTTCAGGCTACTGTGTGACAGCATTGAATGTAGATTTGGAACAAGATAGACAGAATCAGCTCTGACCAGCCAGTAAGAGGCCAGCTCCAGCATACTGCTGGCTTGGGGTCCACGGTAGTGAGTGAAATAGATGTGACTCCTGAATTCAGTGTGCTTGCACTCTAGAGAAGCAAAATTAAATGGGATAATCGAGAAAGATGTATATGTATTCCATTTTATAAAGGATATAGTGACTGATACAAGGATCTCTTTCATTCTTAAGTACTAACCTTTCTTAACCTGGCATCCACCAAGAGGAAGGTGTTAAAATTGTGGCCACATGGTGTATGAACAACTACATGCCTATCGGATTCTACACATCTACATGAATTTCAAACCCTAGAACCACTTTTTTAAAAAAAATTGCCAATTCTACATTCAGCTAATTCTATTAGAAATCTATAGGGTAGTCATCTATACTGGAATATTGATACATTTTTAAGACGCCAAATTCTCTGTTGGATCAATCTAATCTCCCCCAATACTCCAATCCTAATAATAACACTGCTTTGAAACAATTTTTAGGACAGATTGTGAATATTGTAAGTAAATATTCAGAAACCTATGATTTCTTTATAGTCCTCTGTGGTAGAGACTGGATAGATACTTATCAGTTCTGTTCTATTTTTCTGGACACTCTAGAAGACTACATTTCTAGACTCCCTTCTGGTACATTTGAGACAGGGAAGAAATGATGTACTACACAGCCAGATCTGGCCATATATGACTTCCTTCCCCTCTCTGTTTGCTGATTGGCTGGCTGAATATAGAGGATCCAGTAAAGGACTCCAAGGAGACTGGAAAGTAGTGACAACAGTAGAGAAGAGCCAGAACTTCTAGATCATTAGTGTGAGCCCACCTGCTAACTGTCGATTGGACATTCTGTTGAGTTATTTTGTGTAATTGTTATAGTTATACAAGCTAGTATTGATTGTCTTGATTGATCTTTTTAAAAAACTGGAATCTATTATAATATTTGCTTGGAAGTGAAAGGCTAGCATATTATTTTTACATTTTTATATGCACAAAGAAGCTGGAGCAGACTATTTCAGTAAAACAATTGGGTAAGAAGTAACATAATTTAGAAACTCTAAGTAGTGACAGAGGTAACATAGAAAAGGTTTAGAAGATAACCTGGCTTTATTGAAAGCATTAAGGATTACCAAAGACAGAAATGAATAATTGTGCCATGCTTCTTTGAAATAGAGGAGTTGAGTTATTTCTTTTCTCTTTATTCTTATTTTTTTAGCTGGGGAGCTTCATAAGATAAAGTTATTTTTAGAAATATCTTTTAACAACGGCTAAGACATATGATGACCTATTGTTGAAACCAGCAACTTTGGTTTTGATTGATCAAACTTCTCTGATTCTTGTGTATTAACTCTTAACAGGCAAAACTATTTGCTAAGACTTTGTGGCAAAAAAAAAAAAATTTACATCAAGTAAGTAATTAACAGTCTATGACAGTCACAACATTGCATCACCCAGATGGCCCTTCAAGAAAGGACCTACTGTCCAGCTCAAGATAATGTGATCAGCAAAGGCCTCCAGCTGTCTGCTCCTTCAGTGTTGGCCTCAGCTGCAGAAGTGCTGTACATTATGGCCAGAGAACTGCCTTGCCCATGGCCAAGCAATGCCTGACTGTCATTCATCCAATGACTCATCGTGGCTGGGGCGAACGAGATTTTCACTCCTGAGCTCTCTGGTGGGGTGGCTGAGGTTTTGTCTGGACAGCAGCCCAGCTGACTTTGCCCTCTGCCCAGTACTTTGCTCTTTGCCCCTTTTTTCCAAAGGGTTGATCCCTGAAACCCATTATTCACTCCAAATTCCTTCTCAGCATCACCTTCTGGGCAACCCAGCCTGTGACACCCAGCCTGTGAGGGGCTAGACAACTGATGAAAATACACTACTTAAAATTCAAATTTAAATATTAACTATTGCTCCACCAGAGGACACACTGATACTAATGCTTGCTCTGGAAAGAAGGTTAGGCAGAGATTCTCAGTCTTACTTCAACATTTCTCACTGCTTTTTTTCTACATTTGCACTTCACACACTAAAGTGTTGAAACATATTTTTCAAAGAAATTTCTAGCAAAGGACACTTTTTCTTCCCCTATTCCAATGGAGGAAAGAAAATTAATTAGTTGATTAATTCAATGCAGCCCCATGGCCATCAGAAATTACCAGAGTCTGTAGTAATAATTGGCATACATGCATCTCATGATTTCTTTTTTTATATTAAAAAAGGGCCATTGATGTTGATGAGAGTCACTTTTACTTAGATCTGTAGTTTGGTTTTACACACTCTCTCCCTCCCTAAATGATGATCATGTGTAAAAATATATCATAAGGCAAAAGTGATCTGATATCTTACAATATTTGTCTTTACCACAGATGTAAACCTCTATCCATCTAATCTTATATGGTGGTTACTCTTGTAATTACGGCCACTGAAGCCTGGCATGGTTGTTTATTAAAATAATAGATCTAGTTTATCTCAGTTTTTACTATGATATATTTCTGAAGATTAGAGCTAAGGCCATTCTTATACAGAGCCAAGGAAGTTAGCACAACTATGCTTTGAGATGGAGAGCACTATGAAACCTCCCTTTTGCAAAAATATCTCTGCATTGTCTGCTATAGAGACTGGCATTTACCACTGATGACCTTGTTCTTTAGGTTATGAAGAATAATTAGTATTTAGTGCATATTATGTTTAGTTAGTTATTATGTATATTGTTTACTATATAGTAAATGATGTTACTTATTTTTTATATTGTTTAGTATATTTTGTGGTCACTTGCTATGACAAATAGCTTACATGAATTAGCTCATTGAGCCCTCAAACCAACCCTATTAAAAAAGCATTCTTATTTTCACTCACCCAATTTCACAGTAAGGAAACTGAGGCCCAAAGGATCCCAATAAAGTACCCAAGGTCACAAAGTTAGTACAGATAAAAGTCACGATTTTCACCCAAGCAGCCTCTTCATTTAATTGGGTTGTACAGCTAATTATTTAAGGTACTAGTTTCCTGGAGTCCTTGAGTAGAGAGTAAATACTAATAAAAAGGACAAATCACTAAATTAGTATGTTATACTTAATAAATCTTTGTTGTTTAATTATTTACATGCTTAGGATTGATAAACTAGCATTGCCTTGGGAGACTGGCTTACAGCAAAATAGGACGTGATTGTGATGGGGAGGATCAGGCTAGAATAAGAAGAGCTCTCAGGAAGGGCCCTGTGGAGGGGGAGCCACACTGAATGTGTTCCTTGGAGCCGGGGAGAGAATCACAGAGACAGGGAATGTCTTGTGATGTGGGGGGGAAGATTTGATGCTTAGAAAGAGAAAGAGAAAGCAGTCTGGTGCCAAGAAATGATTTTCCCTCTGGCTGGTCTTTTCCAAAATTGTTTTAATTTCTCTCCGTAACACTGACTCACAGTGACAGCGTGATAACTCACTCAATTTTCAAGTGGACTCAGATGCGTTTGGAACTCTAAAGCCATAGAAGAATGTTTATTTTACAAAATTGTATGTAGAAAGTATTTACTTTGCCTACAAGATGGTGGAATTTGGGTATGCTAGTGACTTAATGGGTAGATAACTGGAGGTTATCTATTTAAATGAGTTTCATTTTTAATTCAATTCAAAATGCACATTATGCCGACTTTTGTGTTTCCCTATTCAACATACACTCTTTTAAAAAGCCATTTCTATAAATTCTTTGAGGTCCAGCACTAGATGAATCACACATTTTACTAAGTGTTTTAATTTTTCAATGTACTGGCACCTTGGAAAAAAATCAAAGTATGATTTTTCCCTTATATTATCAGAGAAAAACAAATTTAAAAACTTCTAGAATGGATTTTCATATTTGAGATAGTCACTTATCTAAGCTACTCAGTTCCAGTTTCACTTTCCCCAAAACAGTTTTTAGTATTTTATTGATTATAGTATTATAGTTGTCCCAAATTTCCTCTCTTTGCCCCACTATGCCTGGTATTCCCCTTCCCTCTAGCAATAGCCCTCTTTGTTTATGTCCATGGGTCATACATATAACTTCTTTGGCTTCTCTATTTCCTATACTATTCTCGATATTTTCTTAATCCCTGCACCTTTTTGCCTATTCTCCCCCTTCCACCTCCCCGCTGATAACCCACCAAATGATCTCCCTATCTATGATTCTGTTCCTGTTCTGGTTGTTTGCTTAGTTTGGTTTTTTAGATTCAGTTGTTGATAATTGTGAATTTGTTGTCATTTGAATGTTCATAGTTTTGATCTTCTTTTTCTTAAGTAAGTCCCTTTAATATTTCTTGTAATAATGGCTTGGTGATGATGAATTCCTTTAGCTTTACCTTGTCTGGGAAGCACTTTATCTGCCCTTCCATTCTAAATGATAGCTCTGCTGGTTAGAGTAATCTAAGTTGCAGGTCCTTGCTTTTCATCACTTTGAATACTTCTTGCCAGTCTCTTCTTGCCTGTAAGGTTTCTTTTGAGAAATTAGCTGATAGTCTTATGGGGACTCCTTTGTCGATAACTGTCTCCCTTTCTCTTGCTGCTTTTAAGATTCTCTCTTTATATTTATCCTTTTATATTTTAATTATGATGTGTCTTGGCATGATCCTTTTGGGTCCAACTTGTTTGGGGTTCTCTGTGCTTCCTGGACTTGCATATCTATTTCCTTGACCAAATTAGGGAAGTTTCCTTTCATTAATTTTTCAAGTAAGTTTTCAATTTCTTGCTCTTCCTCTTCTCCTTCTGGCACCCCTCTGATTTGGATGTTAGTACATTTAAAGTTGTCCCACAAGTTCCCAAGCCCATCCTTATTTTTTTAATTCATTTTCTTTCTGCTGTTCTAATTGAATGCTTTTTCCTACCTTGTGTTGCAAATCGTTGATTTGATTGTTGCCCTCATCCTCTCCACTGTTGTTTCCCTGTAGATTTTTCTTTATCTCACGTACCGTAACCTTCATTTCTTCCCTTATGTTTTTGCCATACTCAGTGAGTTCTTTGAGCATCCTGGTCAACAGTGTTTTCAATCCTGCATCTGATAGGTAGGCTATCCTGTTTTGTTTAGGTTTTTTTCTGGGGTTTTATTCTGTTTTTTCATCTGGGCCCTATTTCTTTGTCTCCTCAATTCAGTAGCCTCCCTGCGTTTGTTTCTGTGTATTAGGTAAAGCTGCTTAGACTCCCTGTCTTAGAAAAGCCACCTGTAAATTCTGTAGGGTAGAGCCTTAGGTAATCCCAAAGTGGGGCAACCCACTTCACTGCTTTGTAGCTCTATGCAGGGGGAGGGCTCAGAGAGGGGACAATGCTGTTGCCTAACTTCTGGAGGTTTGCCCAGCACTTGCCCTGTTTCCAGTCACTTCACTGACTTCCAGTATGTGACTGGTGCCCTTCTAGCTGTTGCCCTGGTGGTGAATCCCAGAGTTGATGGGTTTGCAGAGGTTCTAAGTCTGTGTGGTCCAATTAAATAGACTCTCCTGAAAACCTGGCAGTTCCTTCTGTAGCCCCAACCCCCACTGGTTTTTACAGCCAGAAGTTATGGTGATCTATCTTCCTGGTACTTGAACCCTGGGTTGTGCAGGCTGGCCTGGGGCAGGGATCACTCGCTCCCAAGGTATCCCTCTCAAATTTTATCTCCACATGTGAATGTGAGACCACCCATTTCACTGTGCTACTGTCTGTCCACACCACACCTTGTCTCTGTACCTCTCCAGCCATCTCCATGACTCTGCCCTTCCTACCCATCTAGGTGAATGTGGCTTCTTTAAATCCTTGGTTCTCAGATTTTCATATAGCTCAATTTTATGACAGTTCTGGTTGTTATTTGTTTTGAGATATAGTTGTAATTCTCTCTGTGGTTGAGTGAGGAGGCAAGGTATGTCTACCTATGCCTCCATCTTGGCTGGAAATCTTCCCCCAAACATTTTTATGAATGAACTGATTCTCTAATAACTATCTTTGTAAGAGGGGAGGCATTCGCAATGGCCAATTGCAATGTTTATTTAAATAACTTCACAGTTTGGTAGTTCCCTTTCTATAGACAGGTACTCTCCCTATTATTATTTTGCCCAAATCTGCTTGATTCTCTGATCTTTGTAGTATAAAAACAAAATGCCTATACTGAATCCCAACACATCATGAGCCTGACAGGGCTAAATTACCTTTCAAAAGAGACAAATGTTTCAGTCTGTCTTCCTTTAAAGAAAAATCTGTTCTGATTTCTCAACAGCTGAAAAGAGCAAAGCTCACATCATACATGACTCATGAAAAACAAACTTGATGACCTTCTCCCTCTTCCCCCGTCCCTTTAAAAATTGATCACGTACTTAGTCGCTGTCTTACTAGTTGAAAGGATGATAAAATTCTTGAGTGGGAGGGGAAGGTGCGCTTGGTTCAATTGTTCATGATAATTCAGCCATCCATCCAAGAATGGGAGAAAGAGCATTTATAATTGTAGTGTATAATGACATAATGTATATACCAGCCACTTCCCACAAATGTATTTCTGTAATATCAAGTAGCTCTAAAATGGGTAATTGTAAAAAAAAAAAAAAGAAAAAGAAAAAAAGGTAAACCCAATCCCTTCCCACCCTTCTTCAGCTATTCTGTTCAGAAGTACTGACAGCTGTTCAAATAGCTCCTTTTCTACTCTCAGACATGGGCACTGGAGGAATGGTTGAGGAATAAAATTACATGACACATCCCATCATCCTGGGATCGGTGGATGGTAACCCTGATAGGTAGTCAGAGCTACTTAAGAGGTCTGTCCCTTATTTCAAACAAAAAAGAGTGTGTTTGATCTGATATTGGACCAGAAATCTGGGTGTTGTATACAAATATGCCCTCTGCAATTTAATGTCAACATGGCCATACTTTTACTTTGATGTATGATTAACATAATACCAATATTTAAAATACAAACAACCCTTATTGAGTGCTTCTTGTATGTATGCCGGTGCCTGAGCTAGCCCCTGTTGACAAATACATAGGTGTTAGGCATATTTTCAACTTGAAAATTCTCTGTGGATGTCACTTCTAAAGTCTAGTGTAACTAAGGGGCCATAAGCAAAGAGGGGACTTAATCTTTGGTGGGAGAGGCCATGTACCAATTCTGGAGACATTTTTGGTTTGTTACACCTGGGGTGGAGATTGGTACTACTAGCACCTAATAGGCAGGGGCCAGGGATGCTACCAAACATCCTGTATGAGACACCCTTCCCCCCAGAACAAAGAATGATCTGGCCCAAAAACTTGGTAGTGGTGAGATTGAAAAAACCTGTCATAACACAACACCATAGACTGTGAGAATGAAGTAAAAATATCTGGCATTTTTCTAAATAAGGAAGTTCTTTTAGAAGAATAAAATCTTGCATTGATATTTGAGGACAGAAGAGGTGACATGTGAGTAGGGGTAGCCCTAAGCATAATTGAGAGGCCTTTCTAAAGGCCCTTACCTTCTGCTTTTAGGGACCACAATTGTTGCAAATGAAATATAGTCACCACTAGTCCTTAACACAACAATAGCTACAATATCAACACCGGCAACTCAGCCATACAGAGCGCTTATCGTGAGCTGACCATTGCTCTAAAATGTTGCCCATGTTAACTGCACAACTACACTGCTGAAGTGAGCACTACAGTATTATTATGCATCTTTTATAGATGAGGAAACTGAGGACTGGAGGGGTTAATTAGTGGTCCTGTGGTCATACAGCTGTAAGTGGTGGAGCCTTGATTGTAACCTATGTGGTTTGGATTCAGAGTCTGTTCTTCCCTGCAAACAGTTACACTGACTCTTCCGATGTGAGCTGTTGAAACTTTATTTCATCTCAGCTGCATTCTAGGTATGTGATCTTAGACAAGTTATTTTCTTTGGGTGTCATTTTTATCATCTTGTAAGTTGATGTACTGTTTGATTTTGGTTGTGGTATGGTTTTAATGAGCTAGTGCGTGTAAGGCTTTTGCAATGGAAAAAGAGTCAGTTCTCAATAAATTCCACTCGTAATGTTGACAATAATTCTCCCCTGTGGAATGTGCATTTTAGGAGAGCCTGACATAGTGGGGAAAACAGCATAACTTTTAGAGTCAAGTAGAATTGGTCCATATCTTTTCATTGCCTGTAATTAGGTATGTGAACTTGACCAAGTGAAGAAGCTCTTTGGGTGTTGTTTTTGTTCCATCCTTTAAAAAGATTTGCCAAATGGAAATAAACTTGTGGAAAAATAATTTTTTTTTTCTGTAGAATTACACAGGACAATACTTGAAGTAAATCAACAGAAATAAAATTTTAAATGTTGCGAGCCAGTGGTGTATCATAATTTCATATGAGCTTTCCTACTGTCACCTGACCCATGCTAGTTAAATGCATTTGTAAAATCGTCTGTTATGAGTAATTAGATAGACAGTGTGTGGTCACGAAGAAGTCTTGTATGATTACAGTACATTCTGTGTGTGTGTGTGTGTGCACATGCACCTATGAAGAGACATATGCATGCAGAGAACCAAAGCCAAGGGCAAAAACTTGACCTATCTTGTCTACTGGAGGCTGCAGGCACAGACCGTGTTAACACATAATCTAGAAGAGGGTGTGATGGAAGGCAGGCAGTGAAAGCTGGTTGTGTTGGATGGTTTGAGAGCTTATTAGCTGCCACAGGATATACTTGGTATGGTTGGAAATCAGGAGTCTATAAACATTATCCTTGGCTTTTATTTTGATAGTTGTCCTTAGCCAGACATTTGTCCTTAAATTCCTGATGTTTTTCTACAGCTTGTTCCTGTTACACACTATGGCTTTTTGCTCTTTGCAGTTTTTAAACAGAACTTTTTCTCTCTCTCTGAATATATATCTTCAAACAAGGTCCTTTTAGGAAAATGAACTATATATCACTGGATAGGATGGAAGTGTATGACTTGGAATCAGCATGACATGCAATTAAAAGACACCTGGGAAGTCACTGACTAACAATGCTGGCTGTATTATGAATCAGTTATTGCGGTATGAAGAGTGAAGAACATGACAAGGTCACATTCCTTTTTGGCCATTAAATGATGCTTTGATGCAATGACAGCCCTCTCCCCCACAAAAGAACATTTTTATGCCAATACAGGGAATTGTTTACTAAGAAGGTTGGATCATAATATCAGTCTATGTTATATTTTTATTACTATTGATATATTATGGTGTTGATTAAAGACTGGAATTCTAAAGTCTGGTTTCAAAAATCATTTCTCCTGGTCTTTTTTAGAAGAGGAAACATGATTTATTATTTATTCTATTCCAATGCCCAAAGTTTAGAGAATATCTATGAATCACCCTTGCAACATATTTTGTGAATATTTGAGTAAAGTAGCCACATCATTCTGCAGTTTCTGACTTGTGAGAGGTTACATCCATGAGTGGATCAGTACCATTAAAAAGGGTCATTTGCTCTGGCTGGAGTGGCTCAGTGGATTGAGCATCGCCCTGTGAACTGAAGGGTCTCAGGTTCGATTTCCAGTCAGGGAATGCCTGGGTTGTGGGCCAGGTCCTCAGCTGGGGGCATGAAAGAGGCAACCAGTTGATGTTACTTGTGGCGGGGCTCCACCCTCAGGGCCCCTCTGGCCACCACAAATGAGAATAAGTCTACCAAAATATGATCTACTTGAGGAGGAAAGGTGGTCGATCTCTCAAAGGAGAAGGACCAAGAGTCTTTTCCTCAATGGGCTTTTATTAGATTCATTTTGCACAGGAATACAAATAAAAGCTCATTAATCATTGTTAGGCAGTAAGAATCAAACAATAGATAACATACAAAGAACTCTGAAGGCCTATTCTGAGCCAGGGTCTGTTAGCTAAAGGGCTACAAAACTTTGGGAAACAAACTCATTTCCTGCTTGGACCCCTAACATTTAATTGAGAGCATTCTTAGCAAAGCAGGTTTCACAGGGGTTTATATATTCTTTCTTAGGCCTGATCACCCTAGGGAACCCTCCCTTTCCAGCACAGGGCTGCACCGCCCTCTGTCATAGTTTCAGGCTTAAGTCAGGCAGGGGAAGTAAGGTGGCCAAGAGATTAGGAGACTTCTCCCAGACAGAATGAGGACTCAGGCTATGTCAAAGCTGAGGGGCAAGGGTCCATCACCCCCTTTTGCTATAGCCCCCCAAGTCCTTCCCTGGGCCTCCTGATGATCATACCTGTCTTAGGTCATTCCCCACTTGGGGAATCTTACCTGTCATTGGCTACCCGATCAAGCATTGGGGGCCAGGCAGGGTGAAGAAAAAGGAGCAGAAGCAGAGCCCCTGCCAGGGAGATAAGCTTTGTCTCCTTAGTGGCTTATGGTCCCAAGGTCACTCACTCAGCCTTAGCCATGGGGGGTTACAGCTTCTGAAACCAGGCAGGGCGGTGCCCAAGAGTTTCTCTCACATGTTGATGTTTCCCTCCCTCTCTTTCTCCCTCCCTCCCCTCTCTAAAAATAAATAAATAAAAAATCATTACAAAAAAAAAAGAGAGAGAGAGAGAAAGAAAAAAGGTCATTGAACTCATACATCTCAGGATTCTTTGTCAATTTTTATTTGTTTTTGTTTTGTTACCCTGTCCTGTACTGATTCTGCTCCTGAACCTAATCGGGAGTCAAAGAAGATGTTAGACTAAAAAAGAAGGTACACAGACTGTCAGATCTTCCATATAGGAAGGGTTCTTGCTTTTCTTAATACTCTAATTAAGATTGATTTCCTGTCTTCCTCTAAGAGTCCATGAGGATGAATGGCATGAATCCCAGTCACCAGGAGAGGTCCCAGTCCCCAGATACCCATTGCAACCTGGATATGTGTATGCCTCAGCCTCCCTTGGTTCCATTACCCTTCAAACCCTCCCACTCCTGTTGACCTTTGGAACCTTACGTGGCCATCAGATAAACTCCCTGAATGTTAACTCTATTCTCTGAAAATTCCTTTTATGATTTTGCTTTAATGCAAATGCATCCTAAATGGAAGTGTTTTCAGAATCACCTAGGGTGTTCGTGAAAGCACAGGTTGAGGAGTGCTGCTTGCTCCCAGACTCCCTGATTCTGTAGGTCTGTGGTAGGGACCCAGAATCTGCATTTCCAATGTGTTCTCAGGAGATGCTGATGCTGCTGGCTTTGGGGCCACACTGATGATGAGCCAAAAACAAACCAAGACATGGAACCATGCTGCCAGTTTTCAGTTTAAATATATGACTGAACAAATCTCAAATGGACTTTTATCACTATTGTAAGGCAATTCTCTATTTTGACAGCCGGTGACTGAGAAGTTGAGATGGATGCTCACAATCTCAGACATGATACAGAGTAAAATAATGGTTGCAAGTTTGGATTCTGGAGTGAAACATATCTCAGTCGAAACCTGTCTTTGATTTTTACCAATTGAGTGTCATGGAGCAAGATGTCTAGTTTATTTATTGCTTTGTTGCCTCATCAAGAAAATTGGGAGCATGATAATTTACACTTAATTTTTTTGTGTGAAGAGTAAATTATATAAAGCATATAAAGTATTTAGCATAGTAACTGACTGCCAGTAGCAGATGGTAAATATTAGCTATTATTATTGTCAATAACATCCTTGAACTTACAAGCTATACCTTAAGTTTCACCAAGACAGATAGATCTTTGTAACATAGGATTCAAGTGTTCACAAATACAGATCCTTCTGTATTTCCAGCTTTTCCAATGTTGAGTCCTGTAGGTGTCCAGTTGAATGTAGGTGTGTGTTGTCACTGCACAGATCTCATTGGCTAACCCAAAGGATTCGGTTACTTGGATGCTCTGTAGACCTGGAGTAAACCTTACAACTTGACATTGCAGGAGAGTCAATCTATCAGCATAAGAGTATTTTTTCCTGCAATAATTAATTGTTTTCCAACTCCAACAATGCCTTCTCCCCAACCTTCCTACACACAGAAAAATGAAAGCAAGTTGGAGGAAGCAGTAATGTACCACTAAGTAAGTTTCTTTATTTAGTACATTCTGGTCTCCTAAACAACCATGAAGTACTCCATTCATGAAATACAGTAGGTCATTAAAGAGAGAGCTGAAAAAAAGTGCAAACGTTCATCTCCAGAATTCAGTTCATCATAGACACAGTCAGATTACTTTTTAAATCAATTAATAAATGACATAGGAAATGGGAGAAGGGAGGGATGTGGAGGCAGCTAGGAGTAAACAAAAGTCTGGTAAGAATATTTTAAAAAAATATTTATCAGGTGAAAAAACAAATCAAGACAACACTAAAGGGTAAACCACAGGTAAAACTGCACAGGGTCACCCCTGGGAAATTCCCATTAGAGATGGCAAGAGAAAGATGAGGAGGTAATGATTAGTGATAATGGCTGTGGATTTACTAATGGGTGTTCTCCATCTGTTCCCTGATGCTATGAAACCATAAACATCTAATTATACTAAGTTTAATGTCTTGATAAAAGCCCTTGTTTATTCCTTTATACTTTCAAAAACCACATTTTTATTATACTTACTAGGGTGACATTGGTTAATAAGAGTATATGGGTTTCAGGCATATGATTCTATAAGACATCAGCTGTTAATTGTTTTGTGTGTTCACCACCCCAAGTCAAGTCTTCTTCCATCACCATTCAAAGAGCGAATATTTTATTTGAGTAAAGGTTATAAGATTGATATCACTATGGATAGTTTTGTTAGGCACCACATTTTTCCCTCAGCAATAAACCCATTGAAAAAATCACCAGCTGACAATTTTAATGAGGATTAAAACATCAACTATAACTTATAGATATATGTGTAATGTAAAAAATTCCTGAACTGTACAAATGCCTCCTCTAGTCCCAAATAAAAACTGAAGGAACTCCTTATTCAGGATGAATCTTTTTTTTTAGAGTTTAATGGGAAAGAGTTTATTAATGAAGCAGTGAGACAGAAAGTGAGCCACTCCACAGACAGAGCAGCCCCCTCCCCCGAGTGGGATTTACTTCTTTTTTTGAGGCTCATTCAGTTGAGAGGTAGAGCATTGAATAAGGGGGAGGAATATTCATGATTTTTCTGGGAAAGGAGTGGAGACTTCTTGAAAAGGCACCATTGGTTATTTTGTGTCCTTGTGTGTTTCTGGACAGTGCAAGGACCTCAGAATACTAACTCCATTTGTATTTTAGTATTCCTTAGTATTCCATTTAGTATCCTTTAGTACTCCATTTAGTATTCCAAATGGAGTCACATTTAGAATACTAACTCCCTTCCACCTTTTTTTCCTACATTTGTTATGTTTTTATTTTAACATATAGTTTAACTCCTATACAGCATTATTGTTATTTAAAGACAATATTTATTTAGATAAATATTCTCTAAATTCTGTCAATATTCTCTCTTTATTCCTTAAATTTTGTGCTTCCATTTGGGATCATATACCTTTGACGAACTATTCAAAAAGTACCCCTTATATTTAGTTTAATGCTGAGAAGTTAAAAAAATAGAATATTAAAATAATATGCACCCAAATAAATATTATTTAACTAATAGTAAATTATAAAAATATTGCAATTCTACTCTCAAATTAGGAAAAATTTGAAAAGGAGAGATAAAGAATAAGTATCCATTGTTGTGAGGGTAGGATGAGATATGAAATAGGCATTCTTACAGAAATAAAGTACATAAATATATCCTATGGGGATAGTAGAAATGTTTAATGAAGGCAAATATAATAAAAATTATATAAACTATAGAGTGGAATATTATATTTTCATTGTAATAATGGTTAGTAAGAGGCTTCTTGCTTCTTTTCACATTTCCATATTTATTATATAATAAATAGCATTGTTTGTATTTTTTAATGTTAGCATCCCCATTTTTCATAATAAAGCATTTTTTAAATTCTCTCCCAAGGATACATTTATTGATTTTAGAAAGAGAGGAAGCAGGGAGGGAGGGAGAGAGAGGGAGAGAGAAACATCAATTTGAGAGAGAAATATTGATTGGTTGCCTCCCATATACGCCCCAAACAGGGATCAAAGCTGCAACCTACACATGTGCTCTGACTGGGAATAGAACCCATGACCTTTCAGTGCACAGAACGATGCTCCAACCAACCAAGCCACACTGGCCAGAGCAATAATACTATATCTTTATTCTTATGTTCAGATGACCATCAGGACTATCTCTGAGTTCTTCTGAGGAACATGGTCAGCTAAAGAGTTCTTGTGTCTCATAATAGATCATTTCTAGGGTACACATTTCTTGGATTTCTTGGGTCCCTTCTTCTGCACATTGCTAAGGCATTTCTGGATTCTCTATCATTTAAAGTCAACCATTTAATTTTTCCCCAAACTTCCAGTGCCATCCCAGCTACGTGTTAGGATCAGCTAGACCAGCTCCAAAGCCCCTTGCCAAAGCATTGAATTCTGAAGCAGGGGAGTGCATCCTATCAACAAACTCTCCCCTCATCAATTTTATGTTCTGCCTTCCTGTGTAGAGCATCCTCAAGTTAGCTTCCAGGAACATTCTCTCTACTCCTAGCAGTATGTATTAATAGACCCTGCAGCTCAGTCTGTATAATCTGCCCCTTGCTTAGCAGGACCCACATTTCCCAGTTGGGCCATGCCTACATTTCACCCTAACTACAAACCTAGTTTCCAGGGAAGTGGTGGGATAGGAAAACCTTGAGGTGAGCTAGTATTATCTTTGAAGGCGTGAACTCTTTGCTTCATCTTCAGGGAAGTGGATCATTGCTTTCCTTAGCAAGAGTTGGCGGGTGAGCTATCAGTCTATGCTGGCTATGGGGTTCAGAGTCTGGGGATGTGATGTACTTGAATGCATTCACCTATAGAGCCTGTTACAAATTTTAGGGTCCTGTATCTTCCCTTCAGGGCTCTGGCTTTGGATCAGAAGACTTGTTTAGATTGACTAGAGTTTCCTTGAAGTTCTTCTCTTGCAATGAATTCCTTGACCTGGTCTTCAGACAGGTCTTCTCCTCAGCTGCAGAAAGCTGGCTCTCTTTAAATATTGACATAGAGGTGTTTTTTTTTTTTTTCACATTCACACCATCTGGTAGGGTGGTAATAGGCTGAACTAAGCTTGACATTTTTTCTCTTCACTACATCTATACGATTTAGCAAGCTCCAACAAATTCACGGTCCTTGTAATTATTTACCCTTCTCCTCACACACCTCCTACAAGATCAAAATATTGCACAAAGGATAATTCAATAAAATATTTATTTCATGTGAATATGAATAAAATGTTCATGAAAAATTTATTTTATGAAAACAGTGAGAAGAGAAGCCTTGGTTTTCCTTTTTTTTGAGATAATTTTAAGACAATTGTGAATATTCTTTGATATTGTAGCAATACTCAACAAGTGGTGATTTCTTAAAGGATTTTTGCGGCATAGAAGCTGAAACCTGATAAATGAATGCTTTGTGCTCTGTTGTATTGAGATCCATTGCTTTATCCTGCACTTCAAATGTATTTTTTCTTTTTCATAATTTTGTATCTTTATGCATTAGTCATTTAGAAAATATTGGTTCATTGACTTATGCAGATCTTTTAAATATTGACACATTTCATTCTGTAATATAAAAATATGATATTTGTTAATATTGCCATCCATATCAACAAGCATCTTAACTGTTGTTCAGCTGGAGGTTCACAGTGACCACTGTAGAGTTTCCAAACTTCTGGTTTTCTCATGAAAGCTCAACTTTTATCATTGGAAGGAAATACTGTCAGTTTAATTCAAAGGATAACTGACAGTCATCCTTTGTTCATTTTTCAAGAAAATTTGTGCCAAATACCAAAGTCTGAATAACCATAGTTGTCCGTCAATTGTTCTTTCAAGAAAAAATAGTGTTCCCTGAAAAAAGGAGCTGGTTCAGCTCATCACTCACTCAAACAATTGCATAAGCACGAGACAACTGCTGTACTTCATCAAGCTGCACAGTGTTTCGGGAACCTTCCCTATTCCACTACACGAAATAATCAAAAATACGTTTGCTGACTGGTGGGAATTGAATATAATAATGAAGTTAATGTTTCCTCATGAACGCTCTTAAGTGAAACTGGCATTTTTTAACTGCACATGCATGCGTGTTCTTGAAAATGCAATGACTCCAAGTACAACTTCGAGGCTCTGCCTTACTTCACACTAAGGCGTCAGGAGCTTTACCCTCCGTGGCTTTTTAACGATTGGTGAAAGGCACGCTTTCACATCTTAGCATTCTTACAAAAATGTTTTTATCTCTTGGATCTCCTGAAAGGACCTTGGGGTGTCCAGGAGTCTGCAAACCAAACTTGGAGAACTGCTATAATAACTCATTCAGTTCTGTAATGATAACATCCCCACTTAACAGATGTTGAAAGAGCGATGTAGGGAGATTAATGTCATGCCCAGAGTCATAACATAGAGCCTATAGTTAACAGTCTGGTAGTGTGCACTTCAAAATTGAAGAGGATAGGTCTCACGTGAAATGTTTATGTTACACACACACATACAATGGGACACAAGGAAACTAGGAGGTATTGGATATGCCTGTTATTACCTTGATTGTAGTGATAGTGTCACAGATATTTGTGTATGTCTAAACTCATCAAATTGTGCACATGAAATATATACAGTTCACGCTATATCAATTATATCTCAATGAAGCTCTTTTATTACTGTATTGTATGTTACCCTGATGTTTCCAGTATTTTTGCGCACCTGAACTCCAGTTCAGTCTTACACTATTACCTACACTATTATTGGGATGTATTTTCCATATTTCTAATCTTTAACTTTTATTTTAATTGTTTAATTTTACTTTAAGACTAATAATGATTTCCATTTCTTAACCTGTAAGACCTTAGGTTTATTGTTGGGCTTTTATATACCTGCCATAATTTTTCCTTGAAAACATATCTTGACATTTTTATTTCTAAAATGAACCTTTTTTACTTACTCCTCACTAATGTCTCACTTTAGTTTTCTTATTGCCCTGTGAACACTTGTTCCATCTTCCTGTGCATGTTTTTTTCCCCCATAATGTAACTTGATAACCGTACCTTGGCTTTACTTCTCTTTCCAATTTAATTCCCACTTTCTCCTCTTTTTGACCTATTTCACCCAGAAATGTCTGTAACAATTTTAACTGAGAGCTCACGGTTTCACTGTATTTCGCTGCCTTATATTGGTTTTTATTTCATAAGCCTTTAAAATTTGCTTTTTGAGCTATGCCGTATGTGGCCACCTATGCAGTCTTGCCCAGTTCTCATCCTCTTTCCCTTTTCTCCTCATTACCCTCTGGAGGTGGGTCCCTGTTAGTCATGGCATACTGTTTTCCATTCTCCAGCCACATCCAACTGGATCGAAGTGGACCCTTGACCAAGAGCAGGCCAATCTGATCTCTCCCTGGTAAATTTAAATTTTTACTGAGATGTGCTAGTTGGTCTCTAATGGTGGCTGGAATGCAGAAGATGCAAACTCAGAATCTACAGGGGTGGTAATCACAGGAGTACTAAAAAAGAGAGTGTTAGTTTTCCAAAAAGGAAGAAAAGTAATGCACAGATGAACAGAAATGAGAGATGGGCCACATTGCCAAGACATTGGGTCGTTTGCCAAGTTTTGCTCGAGGCCTTCATGAGCCGGGCTGCTCTTCCTACTCCTGTACTCCATGATGCACCATGGGAGCACAGGTATTTTTGAAATGAGATTCTGTGACTCATCAGGATGTTGTTTTTTAGACTAAGAGAGATTTGTTCTTTGGGGTATGCCTCGTACATGTACTATTAGACTGAAGTTTTAAATCTTAGTAGAGAAGGTGTTACTTATAGAAGCTTATGTAAGGGAAGAAAAAGATCACACATTTTGTTACAAAGCTGGCAGGCTGGGTACGAAACATACCTGAGCTTTGGAGTCAGAAAAACTTGACTTTGAACCTCTGATCTTCATTTTACTATCTGGGAGTCCCTAAGGAAATCACATCCTTTCTCTGAGCCAGCAATTCTTCTGCCTTATTCATGTGTTTCGTCGAACTTCAGCACACTGCCCTTCAAATAGTAGAGTAGACACTCAAATACTGGGACGTGAGATTTGCCAAGGGCATTTTGCGCAAAAGTAAGCACATTTTAATTTCCTTGCGTATTTTGACTACTTGAGAAAAATGAACAGCAACCTGAGCGATTCTCACAGTTTTCTGTGGATGAAAGTGTAGCAAATGCTCAAGGGTATGGAGAAAATAGTATGAAACTCTACAAAGAGAATAGATGTTGATATAAAACTAGCTCTTCTCTTAGACATTTTCTTGTTAGAAAAAAATTACCAATACATTTGTGTGGTCTCCTATGTGAGAAATGGTATTTCAGATGATCCTCTATCTATCTGTAGACTTGCAAGATTTTTAAGGTATTTGCTATTCTCAGTTTTGTAACAATTTATAAATTAACCTTAATAACCAAGTCCCATGTGATAAAGATAGACACAAAGATTTACTTTCTTTTATTTTCCATGGCACTTATTCTCATAGAATGGCGACTCTTCCCTTCCCCATTTGAAAGCATTTTTCTACACTTGCAATGATGTGCTTGTTAGTGGGGTTATTTTGTTAATGTCCACCCCTGGCATCTCCATTAGGCCATCAACTCCATGGAAGCAGAAATTATCCCAGTGCTTGTCCAACATTTTATTGTTAGTGCTGTCCAAATACCTGAAACATATCAAGCATTACATAAAGAAGAGTCGTTGAATTAATAAGTGCATGCATTGATAAATGAGCTTGAATTTAGGGATGACATGATATCATTTTGGCTCCCTGAAAAATGCATTAAGTTCAGAGGTGTGTATAGCATTTATTCAAATTTATCCAACTGCTAATACCTGCCTGGAACAAAGTCCTTACTTTTTAAAGTTGGCCACAAGTAACTTTTCCCAGAATGGAAATTTTAATAATTAGCTTTGTTTCATACATCTGTTAAACATATTTATATAAAATGGAGTGTGCATTTCAATTTTTAAAATGTCCCTTAAAGTCACATTTTAACATGTGTTAGCTGGCACCAACTACTTGCAAGTCACCTTATCTATGCCTAAAGTTATAGCTAAAATGAGTTTATAAACAACATCTGTACCATATATTTTTAAAAATGTTTTAAGGTAAAGATAATGAATGATGAATGAATTAGAATAGTTTAGCCTGTAGTTGAGAAATGAGTGATAAAGAAGTAAATTGTGTGCAGCAAGGGACGGAAACAGTAATAAATTAGTGTAAACAGATATAGAAAAATGTAGCTGATGCCAAAAATATAGATGAGAGTTAAACCATTATTTTCAATGGTCTAGAGCCAAAATACCATGTCAAACAGACTCCTAGACTGACAGATTTATGAGACAGTCATAAAAACTTGTGATTATAAAGTTGTTAGAGGAAAAAATAAGATCTAAACACCATTTACTTTGATTAGATTCAGGATTAAAATGAACTGAGTCTCCGAGGTGAGGAGATGGCCCCCTCAGGAAACGCCCCCATAGTATTCACAATCGGTAGCAGCCTTTTAGTGAAAGATAACTATTGGGACATGTCATTTTATTCCCCGCTGCTTTAAAAATGATAATAACTAAGAGTTAATGCTATGAAATGTGACTTTCAGACCAGGCCCTTCGGATTCAGTTCTGTCTATGTATCACCACCTTAGACCGGACCCTCCCCTTACTACCCATAATTTCTTGCTTGAATTACTATGCTAGCTACTCAGCCTATTCCACTGTAGTTTATTCTCAATAGTCATAGGAATCATTTAAAACAATGAAGATCATACCTTGGCTCTGCTAACACCTTGTGATGGTTTCCTATTTCACCCACAGTAAAATCAAAGTCCTTGCAATGGCCTTTGAGGTCTCTATGACCTGACCCTCCATTCATTCTCTGATCCCATCGCTTTCTCTCTTGCCTTGAATCACCTTGATCTCCTTGCTGTTCCTCTCACCACCAGAGCACATTTTCAACATCGATCCTTAGCCCTTCTTTCTCTGCCTGCAGTGCTCTTCTCCCAGATGTCTTCATTGCCAATTCCCTGACTTCTATAACTTCGTTTTGTTCAAGCATCACCTTTACAAAGAGGACTGCCATTATGAAACACTGAACTCCCCTCTTCAACCTCCCCCAAACTTTCCCCATTACCTCCTAAACTGCTCAATGTTTACTTATGACCTTCTAGCATGCTAAATATTTTACTTATTTATTCATGTTTTATCATTGCTCACCAGAAAGTAAGTTCATGAAGAAGAGGGAACAGGTATCTCTCCCTAATGCATAGAACAGGACCTGGCACAGAGCATACTAAATAAATGTTCAGTAAATGTATGGATTATCTCACTGAATCCTCACAACCATTCTCTGGGAGGGTCTACTCTGTGGTAACCATGTGTGGTTAAGAACCTGTGGTTAGGTTTCTTACTTCTCTTTGATTTTAAAATTAATGCAGAAAACTCACACTCTTCCAAATTATTTCTACAATGTACTTTAATGGGAAATTTGGATTATAGTGAAAGGAAACTTTTAAAACATGAGATAGCTCGATTTTTTTAATGAATTGTTTCTTGCTACAAATGGATTTAAAATTCCCAAGGCTAATGGGCAGCTGGTGTACATTTTCACTTTGAAAATTGTTAACACTATGATAAAGATTCCCTTAAAAACATTATAATCCATCTTCCATTTCTGTTTACATCTGAGAAGCCCAATTCATCACCTGCATGGAAGATGTGGTCCTTTGTTCCCAAATGGGCTTTGTGAGCCCAGTGTCACAATTGTAGGACAGGGCTTCCTGAAGCTGCTCATTACAGAGGCAGAAGGCTGGCAATGAACTTCCTCTGCAGCCTACTTTCCTGCCAGGGGCCTCGCTCCTCTGTTTAGCTAATGGTGTTCCAGACTCTTAATTGTCTCACATCGAAAGTCTCCAAGTACTTGTGTCTTCATCAGGGAAAAAACTAAAGCAAGCACAGTGTCAGACCTTAGGGTCTGTCACATGTTCTAGAATGAGAGAAACTGCCTGGCTCCGCATTCAACCCAGAGAGATAAAAGGAAGCTTCTTAGGAGCTTGTAACCCCCTCAAGGGTGTCTCCACCTGGTCAGAGGACCTGATAATTTTTCTGCTTCTTTTCCCCCCTTCCTTTTCCTTCTCTTCCTTTTGGGTACCCTTAAAGGTTTTGTGGCAGGCTGGAAGGTCAGAGGAGTTCAAGGAATTTTCATGTGTTGCTGCCACAAATGACAATCTCTATCAAATATATTTTGCAAACCAAGGGAATTTTGAGGAAAAATCCAGGAGCAGCTTCCCCTGCTAGAGAGACCCTTACGAGAGTTGAACATCATGAGAATGGTTTCGAGGCTGAACCCTCACTGTTACAACCATGCCTGGCACACAGGAAGTAGAGGCAAGAAAAGTAAGTAAAAATGACTCAAGACAGCACAGTAGGAATAGGCAGGGATCGTGCTGGCGTTCAAACGGATACTGTGTACTCTGACTCCCCCTGTTAAGTCACGGCGGGGATATATGATGGCAAGTGTCTTAGGAATAGAGACCATCAACATGTTACCTCTCCAGTACAAAGTTAGAACCTGGTTCTTTGCGAGTTTCTCACCAGCTTCTCTTAAACAGAGAGCACAGTTGGCTGCCTCAGGTCTAATTTAGGAAGCATCAGAAACCATGTTTGTCCTTAAATAGCTTCTGCACTTAGACGCACAGCACTAAAAATCCGCGCCTCAAAAGTTTATTTCTCCTGGTTACTGCATAGCTCTGGTAATACAATGCTAAAATATTTGTTTGTGAAGGATCTTAATATTGATGGAGTAGCCTTCTGATATATGCGTAGTTAATATATTTGGATGGTATAGATAGTGAGTCTAAAGATTTAATCACTGAACAATAACAATAAAACCCCAAGATCATAAAGCGATCTTATTTGCAAAACATACACACTTTGATGGCAGAATGAAA
>PVKM010002536.1:0-64153 GCA_004027735.1 Carollia perspicillata | reverse complement strand
CAGTTGTAGGCACATAGTAAGTGCTCAAGAAATCTGGGTGCTATTGTCACTGCAAACTCGACAGTATGTATGTGGTTCTATTTATTAATTCCCATAACTCAACAGCATTCACACAGCATGCCGCACGCCATTCTCCTCAGAGCATCCACTGAGTTATAACAAAGATCCGTAAGAATTAGAAGACAGTCCCCCTTCCTCAAAACATTTTAAGCAGTGACGGCACCTAGCACACAGCAGGCGCTCCCTAAATATTTGCTGAACGCGAAGAAGAAATGGAGAGCATGTAAGGTAACGACATAGAAACAAACAGAAACAGCAGAGCTGTACGGAGTTGTATTCGCAAGTGTAAGAGCAAACAGACCGACTCATCTACACTTCTGATACTTTAAAATCTCAGGGAAGTATGAGCACTGCATTTACCATGAACAATGTCTGACTTCTATGGTCAAATTCATGCCCCGATCAGAAAGCACCAGATCTTCCCCCTCCTCAACTGGACTACGCTCAATGGGGAAACTGTGGCATTTAGTCCTGGTTCCTGGAGGAGCTGGCTCAGACACCACCCTGCTCCTTCAGGAGGTAATTCTGGAGTTACAGGGCACGTTATTAAAGGCATGTCGGCCAACTGGCCGAGATGCTTCCATCTGTAGGGGCTCACACTCCTCTCTCCAGTATTACATAAAAGTAACGCTTTTTTCTATCCTTTATCCTGTTCTCGTAATGGTAAAAGTGGCTATTTGCAGATATTTTCCAAAAGGTTATGACTATTATTGGGAATGTTTAATAAGAGGCCCTCTCACTCCAGCAGGAAGACAGGGTATGATGTTTTCATTTGGCCCTCACACCTAACTCCACCCCCCTCCACATCCCTCACCCACTCACATGGGTTCTGCTCACAGACCCTCCGCCGGAGCACTCCCTCCCTGCCCCCTAAAATCCAAAAGGAAAGCAGGCAGCAGCCTCGGAAAGAGTTACTTCATCCAGTTGGCTAATGGGTCACATATTCCATGGGAAAGGATCCAGGTATGGAAAAGAGGAGATGGCTAGGCCTTGTGCATGAGGAGAGAGAGAAGAATATTAACTACACAGTTCTTAGGTCTGGGTAAAAGGTGATAAAATTCCAGTTCTGGAATGAAATGGGAAGATCTTCCCATCATGTCCACATGCTGCCAGCTCCCCTAGTGCCTGCTGGCATCTTCCCAGGCTTCTGTCTGGCACCTCCACCAAATACCTCAAAGGATCAGACTCGTTCCAAAGGAGGGCCAAGGGTCCAGCCAAGCACTTTGATCTGTGCAGGGGGTCTCCAGGGATTCAGCCCAGGGAGCGGTGGGAGGGAGGACAGCCTGCCAAATGCATTCTCTAAAGACTCGTCACCCCCTTCATGAGGCTCAGCACCCAGGGAAGAGTCGCGGCTCGGGTTCTCAGCCCCAGCAAGGAAAGTTTAACTCTTCTGTTCTTTATGATGCTGGTTTTAAAATAACAAATCACTAGGGGAAAAGAGCATTCCAAAAGAAAAAAGCCCCAGATGAGTTGGGACTAGGTCCTATTCATCTTGACTCATGTCTAAGAAAGTAAAAAAGCAAACTCATACCACCAACGACTTTCAACAGCAATTCCATTTGGTGGCTAAAACCCAAGTCCAAGCTAGTGCAGTCTACGGGACTCAAAAGACCTGGAGCTCCTGGTGTGGAGCTGAAGGAGAAGCTGTTGGACAGGAGCCTTCACGCCAAGGTCAGAACCGAGACAAGACCAGAGATCTGACCAGGGCCTTCTGCCACAAGAGACCCGGGGTCCGGTGCTTCCCGAGTGCCTCAGGGCCAGGTCACAGGACTTGTAGCTGGGGCCCGGACTCTGATGCTTGCCGTTTCAGAACCAGATCCTATGTAGCTTCAGCACGAAAGGCCTACCCATCAGCATTTATAACACAGTTTTTAGTCCAGACTCAATTTAAGGATTTTTCACTGTGAAAAGACCTGTCAGAGAATGAGCCTCTGCATGTATAGGAAACAGCTCAGACCTTATGGAAAGAGACTGGGGGAACTGAAAATGGAGTACTGACCACACACACAACACACCTACCTCCCCCTCCTCCCTTTCAGAGTCCCACAGGAAGGATGGGGGAGATACTTTCTCAAAAAAAAAAAATGAAATGATAAGAAGGTTGGAAGCTGTTAAAGGAGCCCACAACAGACAAAAGTGTAGGGAGAGCCTATCAGACAGAAAGCAGGTGGGGCCGGGCTGAGAAAAGAGATCAGAGGCAGCCCCTGCCCAGCATGTCAGAGGGGAGCGTGATCTTTCCTAGGAGGCCGCTGAGAAGTTCCAAGCTGGTAGCGAACAAACAGGAGCAGGAATGGTCGAGGGACAAGAGTCACATAAGTAATTCGTGCACAGCCCTGGGAAGTGCAAGGCCAGCGGGCCTTCTCCAACACCCAAAGCTTTGCCCTCCAGGTAGCACCTGGCGGTGACGCTGCGGAGGACGTCTTGTACGGGCGCAGGGATCTGAAAGAGTGGAACCTGAGGCCACGCCGTCCCCCGACAGGCTAAGGGGGAAAGAGGGGAAAGGTAGCCCTGATCCAAAGAGGAATCACCAGACCTTCCTCTGCCTTCACGGCCAGGCCCGCCCTGTTTCGGCAAGAGGGATGGAGGACGCGCGCTCCTCCGCACTCATGCCCACCTCGGGCACAGCCTGACAGGCAGCACGCTGCGACCCGGCGGGGAACTCAGACAGCCTGCCGTCCGGGGAGAAGCTCCTAGGGGATCCGTCAGGCCAGCTGTCCATCTGCGTCAGTCCAGTCTTTTGTGCATAAACATGGCTCAACACACCTACAGTCACTGAAATGGAGAAAACCCGACAGAAGAAAAAGACGATCCCCAAGAACATTCAAAAAACAGAGAACTTTTATAAACCATCCACTGGTATCTTCAGCAAGACCAACAGGCCAACTGCATCCACTGAGCGACAAGGGGCTGTTGGCAAGCAAGCACATCAGAGAGTGCGAGTTTCTGCCCAAGACGACAGCTCACCCGCCCATAGGGAGCTGCAGGGAACGGGACGGGTGGGCGGGAGGCAGACAGAAAGCTTAACGTGAGAGGAGGGCTGACACGAAGACCCAGACTGCCTCACAAAGGGGTTCTAGAAGCAGAAACAAAGGCTGAAAAAAGGATATTTTCCTTGAACGAAGGAATAATACTAGTTTTTGCCTGAAAATGGCTGACCACAGAAAGAAGAATTTTTTTAAAAGACCCAGACTGAAATGTTGGTTAAATTTCAAAATTCCATGCAGTAAAGTTTCTATTAAGTTTTTTACTCAACTTATACATAAAGCAGAAAAACTGAATCATAGTTATTAAAAGAATATAAATGTTTAAAAATCTTTAAAATATAGAAACAATGAAAAGTAATCCAACCTAGAGGTACAAGGTGGAAGGGAGGGGAGGGCGTGGGATCAGTACAATAAATATCAAACTGGGAATTAACAAATTCAATGCAGAGTTGAGAAAAGAAGAAACAATTCAATTATATTAGGTTACTGACTATTCTAAGTCTAGGGAGTGAGACTGCGGTTAGGATTTTTTATTTATTCCATCTATGTTTTTGATTAAAAACAACTGTCAACAAGGATTTTGCAAAGAATTAAGATACCGATGACTTCTGAAAGAAAACAGGAGGATGAGGAGGAAGAGGAGGAAGAGGAGGAAGAGGAGGAAGAGGAGGATGAGGAGGATGAGGAGGATGAGGAGGAGGTTGGGAGGGAGGAAGGTAGAAAAGCGCAACAAGGCCCCAGACGGAACTGTGTTACTTTCTTTGACGGCCTTGAAGGCAGGACCCACAGCTCTGCTCACAATGAAAACTAAATGCTTGTGCTATTAATTAATGCTTATGCTGAGGAATTAACATGACATTATGCTGAAAGCGGAAAAGAGACCTCTGTTCTGCTGATACCAAAGGCTGCCCTCCCCCCAAAATTGGGTCGAGCCACTCTTCAGCCTGAGTGACTGTTATGGAAGGAAGTTACAGCTGACAGACAATCCAGACCTACCCTCAGCTCACTTCTGAATGCAGATTTCAGAAGGGAACACCTGCTCGTAATGAGCAGGAACCAAATTCGTAGCTAGAACAAAGGGAGAAAGGGAAGAGCAGACAGAAGAGAGGCCGTGCTGGGTGGGTACTTACATTGTTGATCAGGTAGACGCCCCGCCCCCTAGAGGAGGCCACTGGTTTTACTATCCAAGGTCCCCGATCCTTTGAGTATGAATCTGCTCAAAATATTGGGAGATAGAAAGTAGGAGAGAGAAACAAAGAGAAAGAAAGGGACATGAGTTTATCAACTTAAATTTCGACAGTGGTTATCTACTCAGGTAGCCAAAGAATTTCCCAAATTTCTAAGTGGTGGGCGGCAGCTAAAATAACCTACAATTTTGGACTAGTCTTAAAAATTAAACAAGAACAGATACACAGACCACAAGAGAGAGGGAAGGAGGCTGGGAGGGAAAGAGAGAAAAAGAGGGAGGAGGAGAAAGAGAGGAGAAGACAACAGAATTACAGCAAATACTACATAATATATTTTTTCACCATTTCCCCTCCAGAATGAGAGGATGAAACAAAATCAAACTTTTACAACTGCCTGCCGAACATCAGGACGCGGATGTCTGTGGGCACCTCGAATCCAAACCTGGTCCGAAGTTCAACAATCTTCCCCTTTAACGCTCCTTGTGTTCCTGGCTACACTCTCTGCATGGCGGCTCCATCTTCCTACCTTCTCAGACTCACACCTTGGGAGATACCTTCGACCCCTGCTTCCCTGCTCACAGCCAGGTGGCAATCCTTATTCACCCTATCATTCTCTCCATGCTGGCTACCTAGTTCAGTCCACCCACACTTCTCGCCTGGACCACTCAGTGACCTTCAAAGGGGCCGCTGTGTGGCTTGCCCCTGCTCCCTCCAGTCATTTCGTGCAGCTGTTTTTGTGAAGGCCAGCCTGTTCGCCTCCCTCTCCTTCTCGGAAACCTCCTCTTGTGCACACTCGAGTCAGCACTGGAGGGTCAGACACACAAGAGTCATGGAGAAAACAAAACTGCAAGTTACAATATACGAGGTGGACACAACAGGGAAAGAAGAAAACTTAAAACAGACTTTCCGAAGAAGGGGAATGCCTCTTTGAAAGAGAAAGTGGTAGGAATAGATGGGTTTCCCCCTAACACATAAATATAACAACACAACGAACCTAACGATGCTGGGCTTCTCCCCAGTGGCTTTGAGTTGAGAGGCCACACACTCTGGACGACTGGCAAAGTGGGACTGGGATTCCGGTGAGACTGAAACCCAGGAGACCCTCCTACGACCACACCTTCCCCATTGTCCTCCTGCTCCCGCAAACAGGGTCAGTCCCGGCTCGGATCTTTGGGTGGTGACGGCAATGAGGGACTTGTTTTGGGGACTGAGGAACACCCTCTGCCTGTAAGAATTGCCCCGGGACTAAATGTGGTGGGTCTGGGCTGCAGCTGAGTTACTCTATGTGGACTCCTGACCTTTGGAATTCATTTTAGTTAAAGAGCAGAACACATGAAAGTGTGCGTAACTGTTAAAGAAGCAATGCTACTGAGGGACAGGTTAGGCGAGGCCCGGCGGAGGACCCCAGACTCTGTCCAGGCATCTGAACGAGCTCCCCCAGCCCTCCTCCTGCCTCCCAAGGCCGGGGAATTCCAAACAGCAGAAGCGGCAACAGCAAAGCGGGGAAAGGGAATCGTCAACTTAGATCCCTTTAGTCTTTCACGGGGAATTATTCTGGACTTCATTTCTCATCGGGGATCCAACAGGAAGAGTTTCTACTGGGCACCTTTTCACAACACTGCCATGTTGGCTGAAGCATTTTTATGCTATCATGTTGGTTTATGACGTGATTTTTAACTTTCATTATGCCGCACTATAGCACAACATAACTTGAAACAGGAAATAATAATGAACACTTATTAAGCACCTGTTAAGCACCATTCAAAGTGCCTTCCATGTACTAACCTACTTAAACTTCCCAACAACACTGTACGGTCGGTAGCAGTAACAGTCTCTTTTTACCGAGGGGGAAGCTAAAGCACAGAGAGATTACGATGGCTGGAGTCGCATAACGAAAATTCCTAACTAAAAATTTCCAACTTTGAGTGCACCGTAGCTTTGAGGTTAACTTAATTCATCTAATTTGATACTCTATTCTGACCCCCTCCAGAGTCCTCTGTGTGCAAACACCGAACCGTCAACCTGTGCTCCCGGGGGGCGCGCCACGTGCCAGGAGAGAAGCGCCCTCACCAAGGCAGATCCGGATGACCGGAGTCCAGAAGACAAACATTCCACTGGGCGGCCGGGCCCGATTCTCAAGTTCGACTGGTTAAAAGTATCAAAAGTCAGAAGTCTGGAGAGGGCTTTCTCTTCCTCGCTCCACACTCCTCTCTGTGTTGTCCCTGACTCTCCAGCAGACACGACTTCTCTCCCCGGCAATCCCGGGGAGCGGCCACTGAGCACACAGGGCCTCTGACGCCGAGCAGCCAGGCTGAATCCTGACCCTGCCGTCTGCAAGCTGCCCCACTTACGGAAAGTTCCTTCACCTCTCTGCACCTTACGTATCTTGACCTGTAAAAGTGGGAATAATAATAGTACCCACCTCGGAGTGGCGGCCCACTTAGAAGAGGGCCTCATAGAAAGGAAACGCTCATCAAGTGTTAGCTGTTAGTGTCACCACTACTTAAACTCTCACAGAAGCCCTGCCTCACGCCTTTATCTGCACACTGAGCCTGCCGAGTCGGGCTCTGCCCCACGAAGGAAAGCCTGAAACAGCCCATCTCCTCTGCTTAGACCTGCAGAGGTAAGTTCGCTTCAAGGCAAAAGAAATAAGAAGCCCACCAACACCGGGACGCAGGCCACGTGTCCCTAGCTAGCTTTGCCAGCAACACAGCTGACGTTTGGACCCCTGTTTGGCTCCCGTGTATATTTTTTCCGTTCGTTTGAACTCCAAGGAAAATCAGTGAGACCGAATGATACCTCCAAACACCAAAAGATCCATGATCCTTCAGCCCCCAAAGTATAAGTCACGCGAGTCCAGAAATCAAGGTGACGGGAGAGACACCGAAAAAGGGTGCACGCGTGGTTGATATGCAGAAATACATACATCCTAACGTGCACTAACTCTTGCCAATGGAGAAGACTCTTGTACAAGAGAGCACATTTATGACACCAACATGTCCTTACATAAACGATCCTAAGAATAAACATACAGGTAGGCAGTTGGAATAAAAACAGCTTTAAAGTTACCTCTGCAGCTTACTAAAGACACACAGTTTTTTTAAGGATTCGAGAAACCACGATTGGTTACTGACTTGAAGCAGCCTTGAGGTGCGTGGGCCCTGAGGTCAGTTGCTGGGGATGGACACGATGAGGCAAACTTACTGCAGAAGTCCGCATACTCAGCTGGCAGCAGGAAGGTCTGGGGCAGAATGTGAAAAGTCTTGAATCCATGCGTATGCTGCATTCGAACGATGTTTTTGTACAGTCGGTCCTTCCGGGTTAGTTCATATGACCTTAAAATCATAACAGCATTTCCATTTCAGTGAAGTCTGACTCCGAGGTCTCCCAGTGTTCCCACATTCCAAAGAGTTCACAATTCACAGCTCTGGAGACGCTACTGAGGACAGGAGCAGACACCCCGTCTACCCCTGTGTCAACCCCAAAGATTCACCAATCATTTTCATGAAATGGATTTCTCTGGTCAGATTTACTGATTAAGGTCTAATATATGTATAATTCTATGAGTCTGAATAAACACAGTTATGCGACCACCACCACAATGAAGAGACAGAACAGTCCCAACATCCCACAAAGCTACCTAGAGCCCCTTACAGTCCACCCTTCCCGTCACTGCCAGGCCCTGGCAAACATCCACCTCTTTTCTGTCCCTATAATTTTGCCTTTTCCAGAAAGTCAAATAAAGGGAATTATATGGTATGTGTCCTTCTGAGACTGGCTTCTTTCACTGAACCTAACACACAACTGAAGCTCTGGCTGGTGGTTGTAAGTATCGGTATTTCATTCTTTATCAGGGCTCAGCAGTGACCCACTGTGTGGGTGTGCCGCAGTTTGCTTATCCATTCGCCCGCTGAAGGACATATGAGCTGTTCCAGTTTTTGAAGATCATGAATAAAGTCACTATAAGCATCTGTGCATAGGTTTTTATGAATGGAAGTTTTTATAAGTTTTTGTGTGAACATGCATTTTCATGTCTCTAGAAGTGGGATTGCCAGGTTTACCAAGACTGTTTAACAAGTAGTATTAATTATCTGCTGCCTAATAAATGAGCCCCAAACACAGCAGCTAAAGAAAAATAAACAAACATTTTCTGTCTCACGTGGTTTCTGTGAGTACGAGATGTGGGAGTGGCAGAGCGAGGTAGTTCTGTCGTAGGGGTCCCTCATGAGGTTACAGGCAAGGTGTTGGCCAGGCCTGTAGTCGTCAGGCCTGCCTGGGGCTGGAGAACCTACTCTCCAGACAGCTCACTCATCGGGGGCTGGCTGATGGCAGGAGGCTTCAGTTCTCTCCCCGTGAATCTCTCCATGCAGCTAAATGAAAGCCTTCTTGACATGACAACTGATTTTGCCCAGATCGAGTGATCCAAGAAACAGCAAAAAAAGAAGCTACCACATCTTTTATGATCTGGTCTCAGAAGGGACACAGTGTCACTTTGGCCACATCCTATTCACTAGAAGACAGTCACTAAGTCTAGCCCACATTCAAAAACAGAGAAATTAAGCTCAGTCTTCTGAAGGCAATGTCAAGGAATTCGTGGACACATTTTATAACCACCACATAAGTATATGTTTAATCTTATAAGAAACTGCCAAATTGTTATGCGAAGTGGCTGCACCATTTTGCATTTCCCACAGGCACGACTTCAGTGTTCCAGTCGCGCTGCGTTCTGAACAGCACTTGGCACGTCTAGTTTTTCTGTCTGTCTTTAGCCACTCCACTGTTCTAGCGTACGGCAGAACCTCATGTGGTTTTAATCTGCATCCCACTAACGGCTGTTGATGCTGAACATATTTTCATGTGCATCTCTCACGCCTGTGTGTCTTCTGTGGTGAAGTATCTGTCCAAATATTCTGCCCATTTTGAAAAAGAGAGTTGTTCATTATTGAGTTCTGACAGTTTATTACACATCCTAGATATAAAGTCTTTATCTATCAGATACATGTTTTACAGGTATTTTCTCCCAGTCTCTGCCTAGTCTTTTCAAAGAAGAGACATTTTGAATGTTGATGAAGTCCAATGTATCCTTTTTTTCTCTTATGGATTATACTCATATTGTTATATCTAAGAAATGTTTACCTAATCCAAGGTCATCGAGATTTTCTCCTATGTTTTCTTCTAGAAGTTGTGTGATTTTAGGTTTCACAGTTAAATCTACGATAATGTCAGGAACCTTAAATGCAGCAAAGTAGCTACAAGAGGATTACCTGGGAAAGTGATTGACCTTTTGCACTTCAGAGAGGGTGCGAAGTAAGAAGGGCTTCAGGTGGGATCCTGTCCACATGAGGTTATAGTCGGTGCTGCTTGGGTGAACCTGGGGGCACGTGAACAGACAAGATGAAAACCGTCAGCAATGACCGCTCTCCACAAGAACCCGGGATGAAAAGCCTCTTTGACCGTCCACAAAGTACTCACAGGAGTGGCCCACTTAGTGTGCGAGCCCAGCACGACAGGGGTGGAGCTCACACAGCATGGGGATAATCAAGTTTAAAGAATGGGAGAGTCGGGTAAGTCTCAGACACAAAAATCAGAACAAATCAATGCTGCTAAGGAAGTCCGCAATGCCTCTTAACATTCTCGCACATCAGTGTGGGAGAAGAGGGCCCAATCCCAGAACTCCCTTCCCAGAGGCTAACAGATGCTGGGTATAAACTACTGATCAGAAGTAAAAACTTGTAGCAGCAAACCAACTTAGAATTCACTCCTTCATTCATGTATAAGAATTTGTCCATTCTTTCAACAATTACATATTCTTTGCCTATGATGTGATAGGTGCCACATTAAAACCTGAAGATAAAACAGCAACAAGACAAGATATAAACTGGCATTCAGAACTTCGAAGTGTCTACTTCTTGACCTAGGACAAGGAGCTAGCAACCAGACCTCTAGCAACTGTCTCAAAATACCTGCAGGGGAGTCTGTTCAGCATTGTTACTGTCTCTTTTGATATCAACATCCAAATTTTCCCCATTTTCTTTGGAAATAACATATTCTGGTTTTAAAGGACCTGCCAATCACTTGACCCTCTCTTCCCCAATGGAGTGAATCCATGACCCAAGCTGGACCAGTCATTCCATCTCCAGAGTGTGATTCTTGAATGAAGAAAGACACAAGGACAATGGAGTAGAGTCACTTCCAGGGATTACCTACAGGAGATGGTCCTGTAGATTCTTATCCCAGATCCCTGGAGCTGTCCTGTCTCTTTCCTTCCAAAGGCCTGCCTTTTCAGTTTTTCCTCTGATTCCGCTAGCCATTCGGTGTACACTTCTACAAATCCCTTTTGGCTTAAGTTAGAGTCTGTTTCTGTTGTTTGCAATCAAAGAAACTTAATTAGGTAACAAACAATTCCCTATAGGCAACTCTGCCTCTAGCCTAAGCCAAAAAGCATAGCAGGAAAAAAAAATTTTTAATTGTGGAAATGTTTTCCATATATTGTAAGGAGGAAGTGGAAAACCCACTCAGAAACTCCATGCAAATTCTGCATCACCACTAACCACTGGTCCCATGTGCTTTCTGGAGGTGGCGGTAGAAACTGAGAGTCGGGTGGCTAGGATTTTCAGCTTTTGGACAGATCAGGGGAAGTAGTCAAAATGAGCTCACTTCATGAAATCCATGGGCTGTCAGAATGCTGCGTACCAGGCGACTGTCTGTTCGCACAATCTTGTACGACAAATGGTAACGTTCTGGAGAAAAACAGAATCAAGTTCAGTAACCGAAGAGGCAACTGTAGAGACAGAAATAAACCGTGAGAGGGCAGCTTGCTTAAGCATACTGGATAACACTGCACTGCCATCCTTATGCTACTAGAAGGGAAGGGCACAGACTCTTTTGGTCCAAGGGTTCTTAACCTGCAATTTGTTGGGTCACTAAACAAGTATGAGGGGAGGGCAATGACATCTCTGTTTTCACTTATTTCTGGCTGACACCTACCATTACCTTCAATTAGGGGTGGAGACAACAAATCAGAGTATTATTAGCAGCACCCGTGACCCTGCCGCCAGTAGAAATCAGGTATTTTAATGTTATTTTATAGTTGTTACAGTTACCTCAAAATATCTCTTATTCTCACGGTATTTAAAAATTATGGAAGTGAACAGACCTACCATTAGATCATTATTTAATGCACAAGTAAAAAGGCATATATATCACAATTTGGGTTTTTAAAAATATTTTGATAATATGTTGACACAGTGGATTTCCTTTGTAGTCATATGTAATTTTTTTATGCACTTAAAAACCATTCTGAGCCCTGGCTGGTGTGGCTCAGTGTTGGTTGGATTTTGTCTCATAAAGCGAAAGGCTACTGGTTCACTTCTGGATCGGGGTACGGGCCTGGGTTGCAGGCCTGGTCCCCCCCAGCTGCGGCACATGCGAGAGGCAACCGATTGATGTTTCTCTCAAACGTCAATGTTCCTCTCCCTCTCTTTCTCCCTCCCTTCCCCTCTCTCTAACATAAGTAAATAAAATCTTTAAAAAAACCATTCTGAAAAGAGACTCATCAGGACACACTGCCCCAGGCAGGTCAGAACCCCGCTCCGGCCAGTGCTCCGTGTGCGGTGAGTCTGGTGACCAGTGTATCTCAGACCAGAAGTTACAAACTGGTGACCTGAGGGCCAAAATCTGCCTGCAGACACAGTCTGCTCCTTCCTCATTGTACTTCAAAAATAAAACTGAATTCATTGCCGCCCTTTTGAAATTGGCAGAATTCGTATAAAAAAAACTCTAGATTTCTGGGCTTCTCTTGAAAACCCTGGGCTTGCACTTGCTCACTCTCTCTCTCTCGGGCACGGCAAGAGTCAACTGAAGAAGTGCAAGTGCGTCCACGCCGTCCAGCTCGGCAGAGTCCCCGCCAGCCTGCTTCACTCATCCCTGCTTCCTGCTTGGCACCTGCAAGCATTCTGTGCTCGTGACCCCTGTCTAAGAGGACAGTCTGTAACCATGTGAGATTTCTACACATCCCCGAGGACTAACACTCTGGCCCATTAATTCAATCTCTTTCTATGCATCACTGCAAATAGCTTGAAACCATTAGCTAAGAATTCTACAGAACAATTTTTTAAAAGGACTGCATATTACCCTTGTTCTTAGGAGATATGAAACATTTGAACTAATTCTCAAATGTGGGGAAGGGGGAGAGAGAGAAGCAAATATGACAAAATGCTAATAACTGGTGAAACTATAGAAAAGAGCATACATATGTTCATTGTATTATTCTTAAAACTTAGACAAATGAAAGAATATTAGGTTTTTTTATTATGATAACTGTGATCACAATATCTCCATTTTCATTCTTGCAAAAAGCCAAAATAGCAACTGCTGGCGGCCAGGACTGCTCCGATTCTGTGCCTGTCCTGCAGCGCTTGCCTCACAGAACCAGGCCACAGGGAAGGTGATCAGTAAAGGGTGTGGGAATATACAGAATGGTTACATGGGACTGGGGGAGGTGGGGGGTAATAAGAGAAAGAGTCTCTGGAACCCAACTGTCAGGGTTAAAACCCCGGCCCTCCTACCTCCTGGCTGTCATCTTGAATAAGTTCCTTCATTTTTCTACGCTCAATTTCCTCACCTTTAAAATGGAGTTGAGAGCAATGATACTTACCTCATAGAGTAAGTATTTTTATATGAATTCACTGAATCAGTTAATACCTGAGAAGCTTTTAAAATAGTTGATACATAATAAAAGTTTTATATTAATAAAAGAGAAGATACATAGTAAAATAGCTATTAGTACATAGTATCATACACAGTAAATTATACATTTTATATAGCAAATAAAAATGCTGTTAATATTCCTTGTCCTACTTCTCCTAATATGGAAGAAAAATGTAATTATCGCTGCACTCAGTGGCAGACCTGATTTGCATGATATGTAAGTATTTACAAGCAATGACCAGTCCTTCTAATCCACGCCTACTAACTGCAACCCAGCTGGGATGCACTGCGCGTGTTTCCAAAGGAGAGCGCAAGAAGGGCAGGGGAATGATACAGAGCAACCAGCTGCTGGAGACAGTGACTCAGATTCACGCCCTGTGTCCACGTCCTGGGACCAGTGACGCTGACTACCAGTATGCGTGCGACCGGACACTATAAACCTGTGACCCACAGGCCAAGTCCAGCCTAAGGACATGGTTTGTTCATTCCTTGTGGTGTTTTCAATGTAAAATGTAATGTTCAATGTTCAATGTTCAATGTAAAATTGAATTAGTTGCCAACCTTTTAAAATTGGAACAAGGTAACCATCTAGATTTCTGGGCTTCTCTCGAAAAACCTGGCAACTCTAGGCTCTCTCTTCCGTGACAAGTCAAACAGAGACTTGCAGGTATAAACTGAACCTGCCCAACCGCCTAAGGAAGAGCCACTCTGCCCATGTTTTCTTCAATATAAAAGCAAGACGCAGGGCGTGGTCCTCCTTGACTACTAGCAAACTCCAAACACATCGGAGCCTTTGAATGCACGCTGCATCAACTTCGCTGTGAGCCTGTACAGCTTTCCTCTTCTCCAACCACTTACACGTACCTGGGGAAACAACGTGAAGTGTCGGGATCCCTGGCAAGTTCCAGGACTGACGGGAGCAGAGCAGATAAAAACAAGGAGCCGACAATCTGTCGGCACAGAAGCACCTAGGGAATGGTGAAGTGCACTTCGGGAGGTGCTCAAAACTAGCGAGGGAAACTAGAATGAAGGTAAAACTGAAGTGTTTTTGCCCTGGCTGGTGTGGCTCAGTAGGTCAGGCATCATCCTGCAAAGCGGAAGGTCACCAGTTCGATTCCTGGTCAGAGCACAAGGTGGTTTATGGGTTCAGTGAGCGCCTCTGAGAGGCAGCCAATCGATGTTTCTCTCTCGCGTGGATGAAAATCTGGTGTTCTGGACGTTCAGAATACAAGAATAACCCCGCCAAGGCAACAAACACCGTGCAGCTTGCCCTGCTGTCAGAAAAGCACAGCTGCTCTTGTAGCTACTGAGCACCTGACTAGTATGAAAGAGGAACTGACTTTTCAAGTTTATTTAACTTTAATTAATTTAAATTTAAATACTGGTCCTCAATTCAGTCATTGGGAAACTCGTTTGGAGTAACCTGAGCACGTAGATTTATTTTTTAACTAAAACATTCGTGGAACCTAAACACAGATCCAGTCCAGTCTCCCAAGGAAAGTTATATGCCATCCTGAGATGTGCTGTAAGTGCAAAGTACACACTGTGTGTAACGTCTCGATGACTTTTTTATGTTGAGTAAATGTGGAGATGATATTTTAGATTAAATAAAATACATCATTAAAATAAACTATTTCTGTTTACTTTCTTAATAAAGCCACTGGAAAATTTACATATGTAGCTCACAATATATTTCTATTGGGTGCTAGTCTATACAAAAGCAAACTTATGAAACTCACATATTCAAAGCAAATTATAAAATGATAATTTATTCTAAAAAAAAGTTACTTTAGCCCTGGCTGGTGTGGCTCAGTGTATTGAGTGCTGGCCTGAGAACCAAAGGGTCACTGGTTCCATTACCAGTCAGGGCACATGCCTGGGTTGTGGGCCAGGTCCCCGGTGGAGGGGCACACGAGAGGCAACCACACGTTGATGATTCTCTTTTTCTCTCTCCCTTCCCTCTAAAAAAATAAGTAAACAAATTCTTTAAAAAACAAGTTACTTTAAACTGAAAATATCTGTTGCCTCTGAAGTGAAATCCCATTTACATGTTCAAAGTATATACAATTTTGAAATAACAAAGGATATAGTGAGCCCTGGCTGGTGTAGCTCAGTGGATTGAGCACAGGCCTGCGAACCGAACAACCGCGGTTCGATTCCCAGTCAGGGCACATGCCTGGGTTGCAGGCCAGTTCCCAGCAGGGGACGCACAAGAGGCAACCATACATTGATATTTCTCTCCCTCTCTCCTTCCTTTCCCCTCTAAAGATAAATAAATAAAATCTTTTTTTAAAAAAAGGATATAGTGAGGAAAAAGCATGTATTCCTGGAACATTTCACAAAGCACATTAAATCCTACTGTACCAAAAACATTAACAGTGAATGCAATGAAGTATGAAGCAGGGAACAGAAAAAACAAGGCCGGCATCTAACAGAAGATAACTGATGCCCCAGTTACACTTCTCAGAGGATCTAACCTCGGGATTAGGAGCTCAGCAGATCTATGTCAGCTATTTAAGAGAGCAAAGAGAAAAAAAACACCAAGAGTGTTTAACAATTCAGAAATCTGAGGCAGCACCTAGCAAAAGTCGTTCAAATTGTTCTTTACATATGGAAGATGAAAAATATTATTCGACCTCAAGGAATTGCGAAGACACAGAAAATTCAAAAATAGAGTTTGAGAAAAAAGTGTAGTGGCTTTGTCTTTAATCACGGGAATGTGTAAAATTAAAATAAGCCCAAAGGCTTACAGGTCCTAGAAAACAGTGATTGCTTGAATAATGGGGAGACTTACACTTGACGGGTACTAATTCCCAAAGACGTTAGGTGTTCCGGGAAGGAAAGGTCTGCCTGTTGCCTTGAAGCACGCAGATTAACTTATGTGCAAGCGCGCCAAGGGAAACATGTCTTGGGGGAATTATTTACTTCTGTTGTCTTCAAATCCACACTTGATGTTTTGACTCAAGTCATATTTTGAGGGAGTTTCTCAGCAAATATTAGCATATCTTTAGTTGCTCGGGATTCAGAGAATACAAATGAACCATGTTCCTTTAAGTGGTAACCTAGCAACTTGCTGAGGGGATTAGAACACAAGGACCCGAAGGAGAGAGGAAGATTCAAATCCCAGAAGCAGGCGCTCACCATCTTCTAAACTCCTGGCTTATTATAGAGCCAGGACAGACCTTAAAGCAAGTTCAAAGTACAGCAGATCCTAATTTTACCAGCGATAAAATTAGTTAAGATGGCTTCACGGGCCCTGACTGGCGTGACTTAGTTGGTTAGAGCATCGTGCAGTAAACCAAAAGGTCTCAAGCTCGTTTCCTGGTTGGAGCACATACCTAGACTGTGGGTTCCATAACCAATCGATGTTTCTCTCCATCTCTCTCTCCCTCGCTTTCCCTCTCTATAAAATCAATAATTGTGTCCTCAGATGAGGATTAAAAAAAAAAAAGATGGCTTCATGGGTGAATTTTATCAAACATTTAAAGAATTAACACCACTCCTTCTTAAACTCTTCCAAAAAGGAAGACAACTAATTCTATGAGGCCAGCATTGCCCTGCTACCAAAGCCAGATACGGCATCACAAGAAAACTACAGACCAATATTCCTTATAAACATAGGTGTAAAAATTCTCAACAAAATACTAGCAAACCAAACCCAGCAGCACATTAAAAAGGATTATGCATGATGGCCAAGTGGTCATCTCAGGAATGCAAGGGTGGTTCAACCAACAAAAGTCGATCAAACATCAAATTATAACTAAACTACACAACCATCATCCAGAACTGCCAGAAATCGAGCTGCATAAAAGTCTTATGCCTATGGAATTAAAGAAGAAACCACACTGAAACTGGTAGGAGGAGCAGAGATGTGGAACAGGCTGTTCCGTACCCACGTGTGGTGGTTAGAAATCCCAAGGGACACCTCAGGAGCAAGTGGTCCCAGCCCCAAACCAGGCCGCCCAGCCCAGGATTCCAGTGCCTGGAAGATAAGTCTCCATAACGTCTGGCTGTAAAAACCAGCAGGAACTGAGGCTGCAGAAGACAGAAACTTCTGGGGTCCCAGGCAGTTCCTCTTAAATGGACTTACTCGAACTCACTCCCTCTGAGCTCCAGTGAAGGGGCAGCAGATTGAAAGGCACCAGAGACATATGAGGAGGAGCTGAATTGGCTGGCATCAGGGCGAGAGCTGGGCGGCAGCTGGCGGCAGCTTTCTCCCAGATAGAAGTGCTTACAGAGGCCCTTGTTACTTTGTTGAGCCCTCCCCCAACAAAGACAGAAGGCTGGCGCCATATCTGAGTCTCCATCAACCTGGCTCACACTCTTTACCCCACTCTGGTGATTCCCTGAAGCCCTATACACTTACAGCCAACTGATTTTCAACTTTTGGGCCAACCAAGCTGTTTCTAGTCACTTTTCCATACAAATGGTTTGTTTTGGCTCATGCTTCAGATTTTCCTAAATTCTCTCAAACAAGCAGCATCAGGCCTGAGTGAGAGCCGTACTTCTTGCTAAAAGCCCGAGGTCTGGCACTAGCAACAGCCAACCTTGGTTCACAGCTTGGCCTTACCTGGGCACCTCCAAGCCCAGCACAAGTAGCAATCATCTACAGATCACTCTATAGCTTATGTCAGGTGGCCCCAGACAGAACACAGGTGGTGGCTGACCTTGGATGTGCCAACAGCAATCAAGGATCAACTACAAGAGGAGGGTATACACAGCCACACAGTGGGCATACCTCAGGTACCCAGTTTGGGTGACAGGGGAGGCTGTACCATTGGACCCTATAGGACACTTACTGCATTAGGCCACACTACCAACCCTGGGAAATGTAGCAGCTCTAGCTAATACATAGAAGCAAACACAGGGAGGCTGCCAAAATGAGGAGACAAAGAAACAAGGTCCAAATGAAAGAACAGAACAAAACTCCAGAAAAAGAACTAAACAAAATGGAGGTAAGCAGTCTATCAAATGCAGAGTTTAGGCCCTGGCTGGTATAGCTCAGTGGATTGAGCATGGGCCTTCAAAGCAAAGTATCGCAGTTCAATTCCCAGTCAGGGCACATGCCTGGGTTGTGGGCCAGTTCCCAGAGGGGGATGCACCAGAGGCAACCATACATTGATATTTTTCTCCTTCTCTCCTTCCCTTCCCCTCTAAAGACATATAAATAAATAAATAAATAAATAATCTAAAAATTAAACAAATGCAGAGTTCAAAACACTGGTTATAAGGATACTCAAGGAACTTAAGACCTCAACAGCATACAAAAGATCCAGTAAGAAATGAAGGAGACACTAATTGAAATAAAGAACAATTTATAGGGAATCAATGGTAGGGTGAAGCAGAGAATCAAATCAGTGATTTAAAATATAAGAAAGCAAAAACAACCAATCAGAACAGCAAGAAGAAAAACGAATCCAAAAAAATGAGGATAGTATGTGCAGCCTCTGTGAACTTCAAGCATTCCAACATTCACATAATAGGTGTGCCAGAAGGAGAAGAATGAGAACAAAAAATTGGAAACCTATTTGAAAAAATGACAGCAAACTTTCTTAACTTGCTGAAGGAAATAGACATACAAGTCCAGGAAGCTCATATAGTCCCAAAAAAGATGAACCCAAAGAGGCCCACACCAAGACACATCATAATTAAAATGTCAAAGGTTAAATACGAAGAGAGAATCTTAAAAGCAGCAAGAGAAAAGCAGCTAGTTACCTACAAGGGAGCTCCCATAAGACTGTCAGCTGGTTTCTCAAAATAAACTGTATAAGTTAGAAGGGATTAGCAAGAAATATTCAAAGTGATAAAAAGCAGGGACCTACAAACAATATTGCTTTACCCAGAAAAGCCATCATTTGGAAGCAGAGGACAGATAAAGAGCTTCCCAGACCAGAAAAAGCTAACGGAGTTCATCACACCAAATCGGTATGATATGAAATGTTAATGGGTTTTATTTAAGAATATCAAAATTATGAACAGTAAAATGGCAATAAATACATATCTATCATCAATTGAATCTAAAAAAATAAAATAAACAATCAGAACAGAAACAGAATCATAGATGCAGAAAACATTTTGATGGTAGCCAGATGGGAGGAGGGTCAGGGGAATGGGAGAGAAAGGTGGAGGAATTAAGAAGTACAAATTGGTAATTACAGAATAGTCATAGGGATGTATGTAGAGTACAGCATAGGGAACATAGTAACCAAAGAACATATATGCATGACCCATGGACGATGGTGTGGGGATTGTCTGAGGGGGTTGTCAGGAGAGGGGGACTGGGTGGAGGGGACAAAACTGGGACAACTGTTAACAGCATAAACAAAATACAACTTTTAAAAAGTTAATCTGTATAATATACCACATTAAGAGAATGAAGGAAACAAAACTGAATCGTCTTAAATGATGTAGAAAAAGTATTTTACAAAATCCAACACCCCTGCATAATAAAAAACACTTAACAAAGGGCTAGAAAGGGACTTCCTCAACACGATAAAGGGCATTTTGGAAATGCACAGCTGACATCACACTGAACAGTGAAAGACTGTGAAGCTTTCCTGGGAAGATCAGGAACAAGACACAGATGCCCCCCGTCTACCTCTTCTACTCAACTCTGTACTGCAAGTCCAAGTCAGAGCAATTAGGCAAGGAAAAGAAACAAAAGGCATTCACATTATAAAGGAAGAAGTAAAATTATCTCTATTTGCAGGTGATATGATCTGGAATATAGACAATCTGAAAGAACCCTCCCCCAACCCACACAAAAACTATTAGAGCTAATAAATGAGTTCAGCAAGGTTTCAGGATCTAAGATCAGTGTACGAAAATCAGTAGAATGTTAAGAGTCCATAAATAGCCCTGACTGGTGTGACTCAGTGGATTGAGTGCCAGCCCGCAAACCAAAGGGTCGCTTGTTCAATTCCCAGTCAGGGTACATGCCTGGGTTGTGGGCCAGGCCCCCAGTTGGGGGTGCATGAGAGGCAAACGTTCATTGATGTTTCTCTCCCTCTCTTTTTCCCTCCCTTATCCTCTCTCTAAAAATAAATAAACAAAACCTTTTTTTAAAAAAGAATCCATCAATAAGCCCATATACCTACAGCCAACTGATTGTTGATAGTGCCCAGAGTATTTGATAAAGAAATAAGAGTCTCTTCGACTAATTATGCTGAAAGAACGAGATATACACATTCGAACCAATGAAGATAGACCCTCATCACGCACTACGTAAAAAAATTAACTCAAAATGGATCAAAAGCCATTTAGCTTTAAATATAAGAGCTTAAACTATAAAACTCATAGAAGCATAAAGATCATGACCTTGGGTTAGGCAATGATTTCTTAAATACAACAGCAAAAGCATAAGCAAAAATAGAAAAAATAGATAAGTTAGACATCAACAAAATGAAAACCATTAGCTCATGAGAAAACACCATCGAGAGAGTGAAAATACAAACCACTGAACAGGGAAGAATATTTGTAAATCATATGCTTAATAAGGGCATAATATCCAAAAGTTAAAAAGAATTCTTATAACTCAACAACAAAAAGACAAGCAACCCAATTAAAAACTAGGCAAAGACCTTGACTAGACATTTCTCCAAGGACGATATGCAAATGACCAACAAGTACATGAAAAGATGTTCAATGTCATAAGTCATTAGGTAAATGCAATCGAAACCACAATGAGATACTACCTCACACCCCATCTTATAGCTACAATCTAAAAAACAGAAAATAAATGTCAGTGAGAATGTGGAGAAATTAGAACTGTCGTATATTGTTGACAGAAATGTAAAATGGTACAATCACTGTGGAAAACATTCTGGCAGTTCCTTAATATGTTAAACAGAGAATCACCACACAACCTAAAAATTCCATTCCTAAGAATACATGCAAAAGAACTGAAAACTGATGTTTAAACAAAAACTTGTACATGAATGGCCACAGAAACAGTATTTATAGTACAGCGGCCAGAAAGCAGAAACGAGCTCCCATTAGTGGACAAATGGACACACTGATGTGACGTGCACAGCCCTGGGACATCACCGGACCACTCAGAGGGGGAGAGTCCGGACACACGCTGCGACGTGGATGAACCTTCAAAACACGGTGCGAAGAGAAAGAAGCCAGACGCAAAAAGCCACATATCGTCCAAGTCCATTTCTACAAAATGTCCAGAACAGGCAAATCCATACAGACAGAAAGTAGATCAGGGGCTGCCAGGGGCTGGGTGGTGACTGCTTAGTGGGTACAGAGCTCACCTTTGGGAGGATAAAAATGTTCTGGAACTGACAGTGGTGACGGTTGCACGACACTGTGGATGTACTAGATGCCAATGCACTGTACATTCTGAAATGGTTACAGCGGTGAATTTTGTTTTGTATGTTTTACCACAATAAAGTAACAATAAGCACATGTATACATAATTCTGAAAAAATTCAAAAAGGAAAAAAATTTTAATATGCAGAAAACGATTCGAAAATCATAAATAAGTCTTTCAAGTATAACAAACTAGTGCGGTCTTCTCACGGCCAGGGCCATTTCCCTACCCATGGGTGTTAACAGTTTCTGCAAGACACGGCGGCCAGGGCCGCGCCCCAGCCCTGCCCTCTGCGAGGGAAGCCACACTCACCTCCAATCACTCGAATGTTGCTGTCCTTGGTCAGAATCGCCTCAGCATGGAATACCAAAACTGGGATTCTCCTGCAGCCTCCAGTCCACATGATACACGGATGATCCCTACAGCCGGGACAAAAGGCTTTATTACTTTACAACTCAAAATCTGAACCGCTGAAGCAGATCGCTTGGTTGGCTGCTTACAAACGTCCCCCCACCTTCGGAAACAGGAACCCTAAATGTCCCATGGGAATCCATTCATCTTCCATTTTTAGCCACGTGGTTTGTTTAAGATTACTTCCATCCCTGATCCAGGGACGAGCCTTGACAGGTTTTAGTCGATCAGGGCATCTGTCCCCCCAGTGACAGGGGCTGCTTCAAAGGGGAGCACGGCCACCAGCTGGAGCCAGCGAGCAGCAGGTGACATGCTGTGAGACCTCTGAGAAAGCCAGGCTTTCTTTCTCTTCTGTGGCAGCTACAGAGGAGATGGCGTCTCCTCCCCTGGGTGGTGTCTAAGAGGCCGAGAGGGCTGCACGTGCTGCCGTCATTCTGTGACCCTGAGGACCCTGACCGGACAGTCTGGAGATGCTGGTGAAGGAGGTCGTCGGGGGAGCCTGCCGGCACGGAGGGGAGGAATGAGACCCCGCGGCACACTCAGAGCTGGGGAGCCAGTCCTTCCTAAATAACAGTGAATGGAGTCGGTTTATTTTTAGGACGATCGTGGTTTAGTTCCCAGCACACAAAGAATCCTAACAAATACACTCACAATGATTTATGTACCCCCCTAACACCCTGTAGTCCTTTTTTAAGCCAATTCAATGACCCAGTCTAAGATTCTGAGCTAGGAACCCTACATTAATGCCAGTACCCCAATTAAAACCATATATTTTAAATAAAGCCTTACTGAATGGAACAACAGATATTTTTCTCCAGAGAAGGACCTCTGACTCTATTCTCTTTCCCTGGCCTCGGGAACTCTCAGTTTAATGGATCTTAAATGAATATTTACCCACAGATTAGCGAACTTCAACCTCCCTAGTGCAGGGAGGTAGAAAGGGAAAGAAATTCCCTGAGCACCTCCTGGGTGCCAGGCATTAAACTAAGAGCTTTCACGCTACCTCACTTAATCCTCTTGCCCCCACGAGAGGTGAGCTGAAGAAAAGGTGCTCAGAGAGGTTAAGTGATTTGCCAAGGTCATGCAACTGGTTGGACACAGGAAAGGTACCCGAACCCAAATGTCTGTGGGCTCGCCACCCTTCCATCACCCTAATCGCGGTCCATGATATTCTGTATGCTGAACACCTCGAACTCAACTCTTTGGGAGCTCCAACTAATCAATTTCTTAAATGGAATAAGATCCACTGAGCCAAGATTCAGTCAGCTGTCAAAAACTCACACCACCACACCCTTAACGAAGGCCATAGCAGAAAATCTCAAGGCCAAGCCGGGCCCTCCCAACCCAAGTTTTCAAAGATCCACATTTTGAATGAACAGGCTGCCAGACTAGCAATTTAGAAGGAAGGCAGCCTTTAGAGTTGGGATGAGCTGGCAAAAGCCTTTTAGAGAGGAAAGCAAAGAACACCATACCTAGTTCTTTCCCTGTTTTCTAGAAACGGAATGTGGATGTTTATTGTTCTTGCTCTTTGACCTGGGAGATAGAGCCCACTTGTGGGAAATGGTGTTTAAAGGGTGCATTTTTTAGCAAGAAGAATTTTTCTTTGCTTGCTTTTTAATTTTAAACACCTGTAAAGTGTGGGCATGGGGCCAGACTATTCCTGATCTCTTCCAGCTTTAATTTTTCCACTATATTTCCAAGTCAGAGGATAGAGGGGAAAACAATAGGTGGCCTAAATGACAAAGTCTTGGACAGAAACCTTGGCAACTCTCCAAAGCTCCTGGTCTATCTAGCACGGCCGGCAAACCAGCACAGCTCTGCCTTATCACTTTCAACCACAGGTCACAGCGATAAGACTGACCAGAGTCAGAACACAAACAAGAGGCGCACGGCGGAGCGGAGGCCAGGCCCTGACCACACTCTCTGTGGAAAGCCCGATCCCCGACAGAGAAATCTCTTCACCTAAAACACAGAAAAAGGTAAGACAGGTAGTGGACAAGTTATTAATTCAATAAGGCCAACTAAAACACACTTAAGGCGGATGCTAAATCGCCATTAAAATCGTGCTCCCACCGCGTGGTGCTAAAGGGAAAAGACTCAAAATGATTAGGACGGGACCTTAAATTTCCTTTCATACCAGAACCGGGTATATGCTAAGAAAATGTGCTTGCAGGGGGGTCCAACCAGTGGCCTGTGGGTCACATGAGGCTCAGGATGGCTATGAATGTGGCCCAACACACAATTATAAATTTACTTAAAGCATTATGATTTTTTTTTGTTATTACATGTCACAATGCACTTAATGGGTGGCCCAAGACACCCCTTCTTCTTCCAGGGTGGCCCAGGGATGCCACAAGGCTGGGCACACCTGCTTTACAGGCAGGAAAGAGCGAAGCATTTGAATGATTAATTACCAAAGTAGACCAGTTTTACAATTCGCTTTACTGAAAGCCTAAGAACACTTTGATTTTTAAGAAGCAATTTCATGAGGAACATATTATTACTCGCTCCTGGGATGCAGCCTACATAACGCAGAGCTGCCATGCCTTATTAACGCCAAGCCCCTGCGGGAAAGGCCTTCCCCACGCCTCTCTGCTCGTTCAGCCCCGCTCTCCAAGGCCCGGCTCCCTGGAGCCTGGCCCAGCGCCTCCATCCATCCCTCAGTGAAGCCTTCTTCTCTGAACCCCCGTAGCACCCACTGTGTGATCACCCGTGTATGATCTTTTATTGTTTCCATGTAAACGGTGATCTTTTCAACTAACATAAAGCCAGCTTTAAAAAAGAAAAAAAAAAAAACTATACTTATTTTTAGAGACAGGGGAAGAAAGGGAGAACCAACCAGGAAACCAGCCCACAACCCAAGCATGTGCCTTGACCGGGAATCGAACCAGCAATCTTTCACCTTGCAGGAAGATGCCCTGCCGGCCGAGCCACACTGGTCAAGGCAAAGCCAACTTTTACGATAGAAGTTAAAGTTGAACTATTTTGTCAGTGACAAAACAAGTATCAAATCCTTTTATGAAAGTTTCCACATCCGTATACTAAGTCTGTATTGGGGATCCCCAGCAAAATGTAAGGAAAGAGCCCCTTTACATTGACTACTTGAGACAAAGCCATTCAAAACAAGGGCTGCATGGACAGTTTTTGTCAGTTTCTAGTCCTAAACCCTGGGATTACGAGGCACTAATACTTTAACACAACCTAGGAATCTGAGCAGACCTGACAGACGTCCATGGAAATGCGCTGCTGGATTAAATCAACATCCTCAGGTGATTGAAGGCCTTCTAATTTCCAAAGACTGTTTAAATGTGAGCCTACTGCTCTAAGCATGAACAAGACTGACCTAAGACTGCTAATGGATGAAACAAGGGTCTGACGGACAAAACGTGCGCTGATGGACCAACAGTAGCAGTCGAAAATCAACAGTGAGAGTTTGGAAAAAAAGGAGCAAAAGGTCCATGAATTTGGACTGGGAGAAGGGGAAGTGGGGAGGGGCACGTGACACCTTTATTTTCACTAATTTCTACTAGAAATTTAATATTTCTCCATTATGAATATAGGCGGCAAAGTGCAACACTATTAAATTCCCATACCATTTTACAGTTGATGCCAGTATATTAAAACATCACTTACATTTATCATTACTTCTAAGTTATGTTATAAAACTTGCCACTAGATCATCTGTGATCACAGTCTTCCTCTTCTGGTGCGATGAGGCTAGACAGGGATTTGGCGTCTCTCTCCCATGCATTCAGCTACCAAACAGGGACATCTCATACTGGTGGTCCAGACACCTGAGATCTTTCCCTGTGTCCTCACTTCCAAGTATTAATCAACCCCATAAGGTAATCATCTCATACAAACTAAGCAAAAAGTCTTCATGCTGTTGTCTTTAGACAATAAAATTTCACTTCCCCAGGTTTTAATGAATGATCTTGTAATTTAATGTACAAGAAAGCACAAATTACTGTATCACAAGTAGCTTTTTAAAAAAAATTTGATAAATGCATTTCAATGCAATTGGCATCTTTTTAATGATCTGTATTGTATTTTATGCACTTAAAAGCATTATTCTGATAAGGAATCCACAACATTAAAAAGGTTAAGAACACATGATCTAACATGAACTAAATCATATGCTTACTCATTCAGTCAGTACTTACGAAGTACCTACTACAATACTAGGTTGAACCACCTGAAACTGTCAGTATTTGACTGTGACCTACCCAAATGGCAATTTCGTACAGTTCAACCTAACAGTTGTCAGGCTCAACCTCTGACCCCACTAACCACACAGATATTCAGGGAGTAAAAGAAACGGAAAGACTGATGCTTGGAGAAGTTAAAATTTTGTGAAGTGGGTAAGAGGCTGCACACAGAAAGCAAGAAGTCATAAGGAGGCAAAGTGACCTCAGGGAATTATCCACTTAATTATCCTGAATGAGAGTGACCCAAATATAATGTCAAATCTCTATTATTTTCTACCACCCAGTAGTGATGAGAAGCCTTTCCCCAAAGCTTTATTAATGCTTCAATAATGTTTTCAAGTTATAATATGAAATAATAAAAGTTTCCATTTTATAATAAGAAGTCCATATTAGCCCTGGCCAGGTAGCTCAGTTGGTTAGAGCATCATTCCCAATGTGCCAAGGTTGCAGGTTTGCTTCCCGGTCAGGGCAGGTACAGGAATCAACCAATGAGTGCATGAATAAGTGGAACAACAAATTGACGTTTCTCTAGCTCTCTCTCTCCCTCTTCCCTTCTCTCTCTCTAAAGTCAAATAAATTTTTTTTAAAAAACCTCTCATTTCCCTTTAAAAAAAGAAGTCTACTTTAAGTTCAATATTAAAGTAAGAATAATGCCTTATATATGTATGGCACTCTATATATGTATGGCAAAGTTATTTCATATGCATTATTCTATATTTGATCCTAACCATATTCCTACAAAATAGCCTGAAGAGATACTATCCCCATTTTTTCCGGTTATACAGCATACATATATCCATGGGAACTTGCAGGAAATCTTAAAAACTAATTTTAACTATAAGCCAGTTTTTCTCTTTGTTCTCTGTGTCAAGTAATAAGGTTAAAGGAGGTAAAATAGCAGAGTGCTTCAAAATTCAGTAAAACTAGGTCTGAATCTCGACCCGTCACTTACGTTCTACCATCCCTAAGGAAGTACTTTGACATTGGTGAGGATGAGTTTAATCGAGTGGGAATAATAACATCCTCCGATTAAATGAGATGCAGTAGTTAAAGCCCTCGTCATTATCTACCGCTTCCAACTTATCAGTAGCATCTCTAGTCTTATTACTACAAGAACCCAGCAATGGAGAACTCTGCCTCCCACACGGGGGAACTCGGGCGAGCAACGCGGCTCGGCAGACACAGCACAGGCTGCAGGGCTCTAATGTCTGGCCCCGGTGCCTCTGGTAACTGCCTGACTTCTCTATTTCATCATCGTTCTATCACTGCCAAGCAGGGGCGTCCAACCCACGGCCCACGAGTCACATGCAGCCCAGGATGGCGATGAATGTGGCCCAACACAAAACTGTAAACTTACTTAAAACGGGATGAGATTTTGTTGTTGTTGTTTTTGTTAGTGTTTGTGTATTTAATGTGTGGCCCAAGAGAACTCTTCTTCCAGTGAGGCCCAGAGATGCCAAAAGGTTGGACACCCCTGCGAAGGTTTTTGAGAAAGTAACATAATCAATGTCACCATGCTTGGAGACCTACTTTTTCTTAATAGCTTAACATTTTAAAATCTCCTATGTTCGGAGCTCCGATCGGGGTTTTCTAAGAGCTACTACCTGGAACATCTAGAGCCAGTGTTCACGCATGAGTCCAGAGCCTCATCTCCTTTCTGACAAGGACCAAACAACGAGATCTTGACTTAGATCGTGGATAGGAGCTAAGGCCGGCGTCAGACAATACCGAAAGAAGGATATTGGGCAAAAGAACATATACGACTGGTGCACTCTCCCTCCCAGGAGCACGCCGGCACCTTTCCCTTCCCCTTTTTCTTTCCCCACAGGCGAGAATCTCTTAAACTCGAAGGGATCCCATGAGACTTGCAACCAGGGCGCAGTGGGCAGCAGCAGCTCCCCTAGACTAATCCATGAACTGTCTCCAAGGCCCCCTTTTCTCGGACTTTCCAGTAAGCCCAAGCAGCTCCGTCTCTCCCCTCACTTCTTCCCTCTAGCATTTCTAGAGAGCCAAAGCAGCCCCACCTAGCTCTCTCCTGTTGCTTCTTCTATCCTAAGCTCTTTGTTTCACTGTCCCCAGCAATAACAAAATAATAATAATAAATTTTAAAAAGAATGTATCAGTAAAAGACAACTGTTTCCCATCCTACAAAGGTTCAAAAGCAGGCTGACTGTCACTTACTCTTGGTTTACCACCTCCTCATCCTCTGAGGACGATGCTGTTTCCTCCAGGTCCCGGGCCATCACGATTGGCATTTCCTTTAGAGTCTGTCATGCAGTCAGCAGACAGGGGCCTCTGAGACCTTTCCTTGCAGATTCACAGGATCAAACAGTTTGGGTGGCACAGATACCTGAGGGAGAGTCAAATGACATAAAACACGATGCAATGTCTATCTGCTGATTACTGCTGATGATCTTCCAAGGATATTTACCTAAATGGTGCCCAGCCTGTGGAAGCTTACTGCCTATCACAGTTCCTCACATATGCCCCCAAAATCAAGGTTTTTTCCCCCAAATATACTGTGTGTCCTCTATGTATTTTAAGAACTGTTATTAAGTTCAAGTTTCTCATTTTTCTTTTATATGTAGTGTCTAACATGCACCAAAAAGACAGCCTTACTTAACTTTTGAGAAAAGTCTGAGGTAGGAGAATGAGTGCCTAAAACATAGATTTCTTGCTAGAAAAATCTGACCTGGATTAAAAGTAAAAACTCAAAATTTAAGATCTTTGCAAATATTTCTTTAGCCTCTATGACACATACAGATAAAATGCCCTCATGTTTCCATTAACATTCAACTACTGAACCAAAAGATGAATATATTCTCTGAATCAAGATAATAAAAAGCCAAAAAAAAGTCCTTCCAAACACTCTCAAAAATTACTGTCCCTTGTTAAAAATCACAATCTGTGACCTCAATCTGTGAATCTCAAATAGACATTAAAATTAAGATATTCCCAATTTCTAACCTAAAAAATTTCCATAGGATAAAAGTATATGTTCACTGTTTGAGAGATAATAGAAATTAGATGAAGACAATGAAAATCTTCAAATGACCATAATCCCATAATCCAGAGATAACTGCTTGACGTGAACCTTTCCAAACCTCACTTTGCTATGCATTCATATATACAATCAAATTATAAACTGAACCAAAGATGCCGATCCCGATAACGATCCCTACAGATCTGCAGCGGATTGGGCAATATCTAACAACCTCCAAAGGCGTTCTTCTGAAGATTCTCAATAGGATTTCTCGATCTTTCACAAAAGTTGGCATGTCCTTTCAATTAAAAGAAAATCTCCAACCAGGAAGGGATGCCAACCTGTCCTAGACTGCCTGCGGAGCGGGAACAGACAGGGCAGGGCGTTCGGAAGAAGATTAAGGACACTAGCCCAAGGAGCGTCCTCGCTCTAAAGGGATCAGCCCCTCAGCCCCACGCCTGGCTCACCCCAATCCCGGGTAAATCCGCAGAGGGTCTCCGCGGGAAGGACGCGGGCTACTCCGCCGAAGGAATTAAGCCCAGAGCTCCCGGAAGCCTACAGCTGCTCCCGGACTCTAATAGGGAAGTGCAGGGGACCGCACCCGCACGGACGCGGGAGCGTACCTTACTCGGGTCGGGAAGCGCGCAGGCGTTTACCTGTCTCATCTTCCCATTGCTCGGGGCGGGCAGGCCGGGATCGCGCTCTGCGACAACTTCTCTCTTCCTTACCCAGCCCGGCTCACCGCTGCAGCGGACGGCTGCTTCCCCCGTTACTACAACAACCAACAAGCAACCGCCCGCTCGGAGCCACTGCGCAGGCGCCCGCCACCTGGCGCTGACAATGCTCGGTTTCGGGCGCGGAAGAATGTCGTCACGGCCGCGCAGCGCGGGCTCAGAGCCTGCTATCCGCAGAAGAATCTTGAGTTCTTTTCTCCGATGATTTTTCCTCCGCCCATAAAGGGTTGAATCCGAGCCCGGAGTTCTTCCGCCACGCTCAACAGGCGGGTTTACAGTGTCAGCGGCGTACCCTGGGTGAGACTTGAACAGCGGCAACCGCTGATTGGCAGTAAGGGTTCACGCCCCATCTCCTGCTTGAGCAGAACCGGAACAGCCAGCCAATAAGAGCTAGGACGGACAGAAACGGCCCAATCGTGGAACCTGGTGAAGGTGGGGCGGGGACGAATGGCTCAGGTGGCCCGTAGAGCTGTCTTGGGGTAGCATCTTTGCTGCTGCTGCTGCTGCTGCTGGGCTGGGAGTCCGGTCGCCAGGTAAAGAGAATATTCCTTGATATATTAGTTCTTTTTACCTCCAATTTGCAGGTGCGGAAACCTAGGCTGTAAAGTGTAAATGATTTGCCCAGGGTCACACATCTACTAAATGGTGGCCAGGATAGGAACGCCTCTCTCCTTACTCAAGTTTTAACACCACACCTTTGCTGGGTTGGGCCAGGGCGAAATCTGAGAATAGATGTCGGGTAATCTGGGAGGCCCTCAAGCTTTAGGGAAGTGGGGGGACTGGTAGAGCAGTTCAGAAGAATGCTCACGCTCTGCCCTCACCAGCTCTCCGTTGGGATTTCTAAGAGCTTTTGTGAAATGAAAGGTGTAAGTTCTGTCAAAAACAGAGGGCCATCCATGCACCTTTTCTGACGCCTGGAAGCGTGACCCCGAGTCTCCTATTGAGGAAGGGTAAGAAAATAAGAATTAGGGAGGCAGGGGTGGGAGTGGAGGCGGATATCGGCCCAGGCTGTAACTAATTGTGATGTTTGGTAAAACCCTATTAGTTATTCTCTCCGGCCATGGACAAAGTCCACCCAGTGATCCACCTTCCCTCAAGGGGTTTATTTTTTCACCCTTACTCCTCTCTTGTTCTTTTTTGGTTTTTGGTGCCTCCCACTATCTTAAGCTATGGCTGACTTTAATGCGGATCTGTTTCACCTGGGCAGTGTAGGGCCACACTGAAACTTTTCCTGCCGGAGTGTCCAAAGGAGCCTGATAGTTGCTCGCCACTTCAAGTCCAACAAGTGAACCTGACAGCAGAAACCGTGGGCCGAAAAACATAGTGAAGATGAAAACTAATACCATTATTAGATGTACATAACCTAGTGGTATTTTCTATACAACTTGAAGACAAAAGAGGATAGAGTATGCTTGTCTTCCTCAAAAATGGAGGCTTCATCAAAATATCCTCAGTGGGGCAGTGTTGCAATGTAGGGTCCAACAGACCACGCTTCATGTCTCAATCAGCCATATATTAGCTGTTTAGCTTCAAGCAAATCACTTAGCCTCTCTGTGCCAACCTCATGTATAAAATGGGAATGTTATTAGTGCCTACAGTATATGTTAGATGCTTGTCACAGTTCATGGCACAAACCAGCGCCCAGTAACTGTTAACTATTATAATTTCTCCTGCAACCCAGTGCCATCGCTATTGTTTCCTTCTCCACATAATTTCTTACTAGTTCTCAAGTCACAGCAGTTTATTTAACTCCTGTAGTGTTCTTCTTAGGTTATGGAGCATGGTGTGCCTCAGAGCAGTTAGAGAAAACCTGAGGAAGTAAATATTGCCCTCCCACCATTGGTTCCGCTGACATGTGTAAGGCTTTTATGCACTTGGAAGGTCCTGTCATCAATAGCAAGACAGGTATTTGTTAGTAGATGTGTTGATACAATTACCTTTCACCGCTTGCATTACAAAGGGATGACCTGAAAAACCAGTCTAGAAGTAAAGATATAAGAGGACTGATTGAGCCAAGAAAAAAGAATCCTGATGTAGGGTAACATTTTGGAGAAATTGCTCATGACAAAGACAAGTATTGTGCCATTTACTATAAAGTACGCTGTTGATTCAACACTATTAGTATGACTGACTACTGAGGCCCATTTCTGTAGGCCTTACACATAAATCCACTTTATTACTTTATAGTAATATGTGTACACCTTCTACTGCACCCTTTTTTATCTCCACCTTTTCCACTGGGTTTGTCATGTCTACCCATTGCATTATTTAGCCTTTTTCACTCAGGGTAAATGTCAACACACTTTCGTTTAGGGCCAGAGTTCAAAGGCAGTGTGCTAATTCTGCGAAGGTCAAAGTAGTGTGTTAAAGTAAGTGGGGTGGATGAGCCCAGGGGACTTGCAGAGGAATTTATGAAGTGATTGACAAAATAAGCTTAGTATAGCTCTCCCGAGGAGGACACAGGTTAACTACAGGGGTGAGAGAGCTTATGGCTGTGCAAGGTTAACCGTCTGTTGTCTCGCATTCTCTGCCTTTGTTTCCAAGGCAAGAAGGCCTCTCAGATTTCCGGGGAGTCATGAGCCGTTTTCTGAATGTATTACGAAGCTGGCTGGTTATGGTATCCATCATAGCCATGGGGAACACACTACAGAGCTTCCGAGACCACACCTTTCTCTATGAAAAGCTCTACACTGGCAAGCCAGACCTGGGTAAGAAGCCAAAGAACTGCATCTTCTATGGGAGTGACCAAATTTGTGGTCTGTACGTGAGAATAACTCACTAGGAGACATATAAACAAACAAAAGTGCAGGTGCCCATTTCCCTCTCCAAACCTATTTACTGTAACTTTCACCCCTTAGGTAGAGTCTAGGCATGTATTTTTAATAACTATCCAGGTGATTCTGATGCTGCCTAATCTGGCCTTTGGCAGCCACTAGAGTAATAAACTTCATGGATAGCCCTTGGGCCATTTTTCCCTCCAAAGCTTCTCTGAATACCTTTTCGTTCATTTTACACTGCCCTAGGCAGTCTATTAAAAAGCATTACAAGGGCAAATGAGGAGGTAGAGTTACTTGGTGACTCTGTGAAGCTCCACGAGAAAGCCATAAAGAAGCTTTTCATGTTACCGCAACCATCTTCAGAAATCACGTCATGGCACACACATGGGTACATTCCACGTTGCAGATGGAGAGTTACTGATCCAAGGTCTCCCCAAATCGGGACACAGTCCCTGAGAAGACAGCCCAGATCCCTCCAAGTTTGTCTCCCAAAATGAAACTTCAGAAGGTCATGGTGGCCTTTCCCAGTCTCCTGAGCCTCCCCGCTGAGAGCATTTTCACGTTTCAGCTAGCACCTCCTCACGCTGCTGCTGCGTGGGGTGGTTTGAGCTGCAGCATGGTTTCACGGCAGCCGACAATTCTGTGTCACATTTATAGCTAACCCAGATTCAGGCTCTGACCCAGCTCACTCTTCTGCAGCATCCAGGTACAGAATGAAATTAAGTCGGCTCAGGCTCATTGCAAACAGCACTCAAATACAGTCGGAGTGGAGGGCCTGGGAAGGGGGCCCAGACAGTTTCACTTTTTCACCCTCAAACGCTGCCCTCAGATGGTCCAGGAGTCCCATGTAGATTCACGGGATTTTAGAGGTTATCTGGTCTAGCCCTTTGAATTTAAGTTGAGACAGAGAAGCCCAGTGTCATGTGACTTGCTGAAGGGCACAGAGCTGAGCAAAAGAGGTGTGTGTGTGTGTGTGTGTGTGCGCGCGCGCGCATGTGCGTGCGCACACGTGTCTATTTCCAGCCCGGAAGTACAGGCTGCCTCCTCCTTGTGCTCTAGGGGCTGTCATGGTTCCCTGCTGATCATATTGGTACTGTGGTAGAATTTTACCTGATGCCTCATCCAGTTAGGGCTGGTGAAATATTTCACTTTCATATCTCACCAACTGCAGAAATTTCCTCAGTCTTTTCATCAGAAAAGCTATCAAGTTGGTTTCTAAAGAATGTAGCCCACTGGGGCTAACTGCTAGGTATTTGATTGGCGTATAGAATTTTTTTCACCTGACTCCTCTCCAGGGGTCTTCCACTGAGTGCCTTAGGTCAGTGGCTGTGCACTGCCATCGCCAAGGGAGGGGGATTTGAGAAAATACGTATGCCTAGAGGCCCACCTCCAGAGAGTAGGATTTAGCCAGTCTGGTGCCCAGGTCTTGGTAATTTTATAAAACTTTTTCACTTGATTTTAATAAATGCCCAGGGTCCAGAACACTGTTGCATTGGAATATCATCCATACTTTCAGGATAAGATATTTAATACAGCAGCGTCGGAACACAGCCAGCAAGAGCAGGGTGGCCTTGGCAAACACTACAGAAACAGTGCTTTGTTCCACTACCATGTGCATAGGAAACCAGCCTGGTTTGGGCTCTGTCCAATAATAGGGATGTGGATTCAGAGAAGACCCAGGCACTTGGGTCTCTGAAAGACCAGATGTGGCCATCATAAAAGGTTCCTTTATTTCTGAGTTCTCTCCTACACCAGCCTCGAATGTCTGCTGACCTCCCAGGTATCTTGTATTGCCAGACCACTCTCTGCAACATTCCCCCACACCTGTCCTGACCCAGGCTTGCTGGGCTTCCCCAGCACCAGACTGGCATCCAGGGCAGAGGCATAAACCACCACGTCCGGCAGTTATTTGCTCAAGTGGGCTCTCTGTTGGATTTCCACTCTGGGAGCTCCCCTGCCCAGCTGCAGGCATTTGAAGAGGAGCTGAGAGCAGTTCTCATTCTGGAATTTCTTCCACTCCTTCTTGTTCCCGTTGCAGCACCAGAGCCTCCACTGTGCCCAGCCAAAGGGAGTTCAGGCCCAGGTCCCTGCCTCCCCTGAACCACCAGTGAAGTAGGAAAAGTTTGGAAGGGACCCTGACCTTCTCCTTCTCAACACTCTTGCTTTTTTTCTGCTACACAGTGAATGGCCTCCAAGCTCGGACCTTTGGGATCTGGACACTGCTGTCATCAGTGATTCGCTGCCTCTGTGCCATTGACATCCACAACAAGACGTATGTAAGGGAAGGAAGAGTTTAGCATCCTTTTATTGTAACTCAGGTGCTATGCATACCCATTGTGGTCCTCCCCTTGGAGACCTGTTAATACATCGGCCTAGAATGTGGATCAGGAAAGGCCAATAGGTTCCATCCCTTCCAGGCCTAAAGAACATAACAGGCCTAGCAGGTCTTTAAGGTTTGAAAATTCTTTTGAACTGACACAGCAAGTTGGCAGTGCTGATCCAGGGGCCTGCATCCAACCCCCTACTTCTTTACTGAAGAGTCAGCCTCTCTCCTACTGAAGAAGTACAGTAGTGTGCTCTTTTTAGAGCAACCACCCACGCATACCTTATTCTCATATGCCCCCTTAAGCAGGAATGGAAAGAATCACAGTCCATGAGAAAAGGAACCTGCAAGTAAACTGGTGCATGCTTACGCAGAGGAGGGTGGAAGAGGACCCAGGACTCCTCTGTGTTCTGCTTCTGGAGGGTACTCAGATGAGTGGGGAACAAGCGCAGAGCTGTAGCCTAGTCTAGAGAGTGCTGTAACCAGTGCTGGCCACTGGAGGGGGCTCGAGCCTTGTTCCTAGCAACAGTCGTCACCACATCAAGGTGGAAACGTTTGCTCAGGTCAGTGGGTGAGGCCACCAAAACACCACCTTCACATAAAATAATTTTCTGTCTGATCCAGACCCTCAGCATCTAAGGAGGAGAGTAAGTAATGGTATGTATTGAGCCCCTGTTATTTTGCCAGGAGCTTTCATCTATGTGACCTTAATTAAGTCTCCCAGTGGCCCAGGGAGCCAGTAATTTTTATTCCTGATTTTGCAGATCTACATATTAGAGGTGCAATTAATTTTATCTGAGGAAGACTGACTCAAGAGGGATTTGAAGCAGGGCTATTAGCCCTGCAATCTCCCCAACTTTACTTTTAATTTTTGTTGGACCTGAAACTGTGGTTTATTTGTTTTAGGTTCACACAAATCTCAGGAATGTTAGTTTAGTGTAAACAGCCTGGGGCCTGAGAATGAAAACAAGACAGTGTGCTTTGGTCTCCATTCTGTTAGTGAAGAGCTTTGTAGTAGCAAGTGCATTGTATGCCTTCTCTGCATTTCGGTCTCTTCGTGTATAAAATGATACTAGTATTTCTGTTCTGCCTCTCAGGGTGACTGGGAGGGAGTGAGGATGGAATAATCATTCTAAAGACCTTTACCACGGTGAGGAAATGCTGATAGATACAAGGGGTAGTATCTCTTGTTTGCTGTGCTTTTTGGAACGGGCAAAAACAACTCGGACTTGTCTTCACCTGTTACCCATTCATTCCCCCGCCTCCCAGTCCACGACCACTGCAGACGCCGACCTGTGTTTCCAGCCGGGTTCTAGCCTGGGACTTTTGTCTCTCCGTGCTTCCGGTGTGCCCTCTCATTCTGTTCCCTCCCTAACTGGAAACTCGAAGTCAATCCCACGTTCCCCAAATATATAAAAACTTGCACAGGAAGCATAAGAATCAAATTTAAGACACTTTCCTTCTGGGGAAGACGGAGACAGGAGAGTGGGACCCAGTGAGATAAGGTCACAGGATGCTTTAACTGATAACTAATATTTTATTTATTAGAAAAAAAGTATGTGAGGCAAAAGTGTCAAAATGCCCAGATTTGATGGAGGAAGGTATTGGTTGTATAGCGGTTAATTATAGTATCCTGTTATCTATAATTTTTTGTATGTTTGGGGATTTCACAATTTTAAAAATGCCATAGTTAAAAAAAAAAGATATCAGCAATCCAGGTGCTCGATCATTCTGTAGCCTGCCTCTTCCCCTTTTTGTCAAAGCCGAGGAACAAATCCTTGTCCCATGAGATTGTCACCGGGTCCTCCATCTGACGGCCCTCCCAGGCTAAGCCCAGATAACCAGCCCACATTGCAAGGGCATCCAAAAGAGCCCGAGGGGTCCTTGCTATTCACTGCCCATTGGGGGCCCTTCATGCTGTGGCATCCATCATATGAGCAGTGACCAGCCCCTGGCCAAACACCTGCCAGGTGGGCACAGATTATTACCAAGTCAAGCCAGTTTGAGTAAGTGGAATATAGAAGCATGGCTGACCCAAAAGTGTCTACACTGCCCGGAACCGCCAGAATCCAGACCCTGCTTTGCCATAGCTAAGACTTGGAGATCCACTCCAGATGCCTGGACCGTTCTCCTTTCCGTTTAGCAGTGGAAACCTTCGGGTTTGCCCTAGTAGAGCATGGATGTGACCAAGCAGGCAGGTCTTTCCCAGGACCAAGTCTCCTTTGCCTTTAGCCATAGCCACTTCCTGGGTTGTTACGTGTGTGCTTCTGGCCTGACCATCACTTTTCCTCTGCACAGAGCAAGCGGTACTTCAGCTCTTCCTTCTGTCTGCTCCGTTGCAGGCTCTACCACATCACGCTCTGGACCTTCCTCCTCGCCCTGGGGCACTTCCTTTCTGAGTTGTTCGTGTACGGGACCGCGGCTCCCACAATTGGCGTCCTGGCACCCCTAATGGTGGCAAGTAAGCGTGCAACCGCCCTTGACCTCCCCTGGGAACTGTCCCAGCTCTAGCGGGCACACCAGGGGGGCAAGAGAGCACCGTGCTTCCATCGGCCACTAATCTTCTCTCTGTGTTTAAGGTTTTTCAATCCTGGGTATGCTTGTTGGGCTCCGATACCTAGAAGCAGAACCAGTATCCAGACAGAAGAAGAGAAACTGAGGCCAACGTTACCTCCTCCGAGACTTCATCGTCCATCTTGGCTGTCTTCGTCCCGCGTCCTCTCTGAGCTTTAATTGTTTTTTCTGCCCCATCATGAGCCCCACCTCTCTGCCTCCAGTCTTTTACGTTGTTTTGTTTTTTTTATTACACTTAAAGATATAACATGCATACAGAAAGTATATTAACACTTAATTAACAATTTAAAGAATCATTTTACAGTGATGCTTCTGTAAATCCCTCCAAACCAAGAAACTGCCAGCACTTCTGAAGCCCTCCGTGTGCCCTTCGCCCACCATAGCCTCTTCGAGGATCTCTTTTGAGCCTTCTGCTGTTTTCCTCTTACTTCCATCCCTTGATCTGCCTTGTGTGGGGAACATGCAGACTGTGAAACTCAAAGCTGCTGCCTCACCCAGAGCAGCTGCCACCAAGGGCTGCTTCACGGGGCTGTCCACGCACGCTGGGCTGCTCTGTGCCGCTGGACCCGGGACTCCGAACCGCCCGAGGAGCAGGCAGTTCTTCCCAGAAGGGCTCCCCTGTGAGCGCGCGTGGCTGGCATCCCTGGATGTCAGACGGATTGTGGTCGGAAGAGTCCGGGCTGTTTTTAGACCTTCTGGTCAGCTGTATTTGTGTAACGAGTTTTGCAATAAATTGAAAAACCTCTGTTCCGATCGGTCCTTGTACTTTGACCACCCTTACGCCCAGAGCACTCCCGCCCCGCTCTGAGCCCTGGCACAGGAGAACCGCAGCTGTGTGCTGCGCAGATACAGTGCGCTGAGCGGGGCAGCGCGGCAGCCAGGCAGACCTGGCTGCCTCCTGCTCCTTGCATGACACCTTCATTTCTCTCGAAGTCGAATCTTCCTCCTCTCCTCCCCCCACTTCGGGATTCTGAGGTCACAACTGAACAGTCAGGACCCTTGCTCGTTTTCTTCCAATGGAAGAAACAGATCCTTGAGAAAGCAGAGGCAAAACACAGAACCAGGCAGCACGGAAGAAACAGCCGCGTGGCGATGGAGACGGGAGAACTGAACCCCGAGGAGCGTGCGCCGGAGTGGACGCTGTCCCCCAGACACAGCAGCCGCAGCATGCAGACTCCAGGGCCCGTTCGTGATCGCAACAAGTATTTATTGAACACGTACTCCACGCCAGGCACCTGGGAAACAGAAACGACCGGCCCAGGCAGTGACCCTGCTCCCACGGTCCATCCTTTGTAGCCAAGGAAATGGACGATTTGCTGCTGGGCGTCCGTGTGCTTTGATGACGGTTTGGGTATGTTCTGTAAAGACTTTGTCAATGAAAATCTGTTTTTCTCTGTTAAAAGCTTGACAGTGAACTAGAAGTAATATCTCTGTAGGTACGGGTCTCTCTGCCCACAGGCAGGGGTGTTTTTCTTCAATTCACGGATTGACACTGGGGTCTGGTGCTTGGAGGCTCCCGACCGCTAACCATTTCTAGGTGAAAGCAGAAAAATCCGCGTTACTCAACATTCTCCAGACAGTTCAGCTGAGGTAACAACACATTTGGAATGTTCCCACCCACCGAAGTGAATGGCAGGTATTTGAATGGAGCAGGTAGAGTCTTAAAGGGAAAACACCCTTTGACTCGGCTTCAAGTCATCCCCATTTAGTTTGGCCAGAACGTAGGCAATATGTTTTGCTTGGTTCCCAATCCAGTAGAGCAGGTGCGGTTCCATTCCTTTTCCCACTTGTCTCCTAGCCTGCCATGGGGTCACACGAGAATCTGTGGACCGTGTGGCCTGAAGTAGTTCCCACATGTGTTACTTAACAAGGCTGCCACATAGGCTCGGGCTCCATGGGCCACCAAAGACTGGAGCATACACAGACCCTAAAGGAAGGAAAATTCTGGAATGTTGCTTCTCAGGGGGTGCCCTCCCTGCTGGAGGCTTCCTACTTTGGGACTGTGTTTCCGGCCTGGCAGAAAGGGCAAGCCTGCAGTCTCTCTCAGCCCTCGCCCTCGCTGCTCCCCATCTGGCAGTGAGGTGCCTGGGGGTCGTCCCGGCCCATAAGCAGCTCAGGTGCTGAGAGCGGTCACCACTGGGCTGCCCACACCACACCCGTGCTCCTCCGGCACCGGGGCCCCCCTTCTGCTTCCTCCCAGACGGAGCGTCGGGCAGGGAGTGCCAGTCGTACAGGCGTCCTTGCACTGTCTTGAGATTAATTTGGCAGCAGCGAGCAGGGAGCACCCTATGTAGCCAGCTGTAAGAATTCATTCTGATATTGAGGGAAAGGTGAAGGCACAAAGAGAAAAGGCATCATATAAAGATTTCTCAAAAGGAGCATTGGCTTTGCTTGAAACTGGCTTCAGTGGGGCTTCAGTTCTCACACGGCACTTGGCCCCCACTGGGTGGCAGGACCGGCCCCAGGCGCTAGTGTTCTGTTCCCTTTCTGTAATCGTGGAATCTTTTGTTGCTCTAAATAGAATTTAAAATGGTAGGGGAAAAGCCAACAAGTGAAAGAATAGCTGCAGACAGTAGTAAGAATCCTAGAAAATAGCTATTGTAATCAAGAGGGGGAGTGGAGCACCTAACTTACATCACCAGAGAGGAGGTACGATTTTAATTGAGATTTCAGTGCCCGGGTAGCGTGTGTCTGAAGATTCATGGCAGATACTGAGGTCAGCGGGAGCAGCATCTGGGAGGCAGGAACAGGCTTGTTCAAGCAGTAAGATCAGTGTAACTACAGCGGTGAAGTTAGGAAGTGGGAGGCAGCAGATCAGAAAGGGAACCAGGAGGCTTCTTAGGGCACAGCAGGGAGCTTGAAGTTGACACTTAAATGCCTTGGAAATTCTCTATCAGCTAAGGCTCTTTGGATGAATGAAAGAGAATACCTTAAACTAGCTTAAACAACAAAGACAGCACTGGCTTACAAAACTGTAAAGTTAAGGGGGATAATAGGCTTCAGGAACAGTTTGATCAGGATGCAGCTCCATTTCTCTGTGATTCGTTTGGCTCTGCCCACCGTGCTGGCTTTGTCCTCAGGCTGGCTTCCTTTATGGTGCCAAAAAATGGTTGCAGCAGTTTCGCTCACATCCCCACAACACCACGTCTAGAAAAATAGCTCAGTGCTAAGAACTATCTTTCCTTTACCGGCTATTGTAAGGAGGCAGGAAGAAAAGCAATGATCGTACAGAGAGTTAACATTTGGGTGGAGATCCACATGGAACCCACCTAAGAAAGGAGTGAATGAAATGATGATTTGGACCCTCTGGGCATGCAGCACAGAAGGACACTTCCAAATAAAGATCCCAGAGGATCTAAAGAGATGATGTGGACTGTAGAGTATTTAGCAGACACTATGACTCTTAAATTTCCTTAATAGCCCAGACTTGACTCCCTTCCTAAATGATCTAAAGCGGAATTGCTAACAGACAAGGTGCCAGAATGCCACCGGCACGGGTGTGACTCTCCGGAGATGTGCACAAAAACTGCTGGCAGTTTTCGTAGCAGACATAAGTAGCATCCAAGTAGCAGACAGAAGGCGGGCACAACTGGGAAGGAGGGGCATTCCGCACAACTGTGGACGACGAAACTGTGGGCTCTGGCCAGCGCCGGCAGCTGCGGTGATGATAAAACACTTTTTGGCCGCCCTTTGAAGCAGAGCCCGAACAGTGGACTGTCCCATCAGCCCTCATGCTCCGTGAGCTTTCACGTGTCCACAGCACAGAGAGCGGTCCGGGTCAGGCGCTGGACGTTGCGTGGCCGTCTCCCACATAGGCCAACAGTGACCTTTACAGCCTCATCTTTGAAAAAGAACCCACTAGGATGTGACACCTATGCAAACGGAGGGTCACTTCTACAGAAGGACAGGAGCGGCCCCTCCAGCTCCAGTCCTCCCCCGACCCCTGACTGCACCCTCCAGGCCTCAGAAACGTGCGATAATCCCACAGGGATTACCAAGAAGCCACCTCTGCCCCATCAAATGACGAGGCAGACCACGTGGACAACCTTTTATTGCTTTCAGGCATCTGGTTTACAAATAGAAAATAGATTATTTTTTAAAAGAAAGCAATGGATTTGGTAAACGTTTTGTTAATACATTTCAAGGGACTGAAGACTACACACACCTTTCTCCTCATCAAAAAGTGAGGACTACTTTTTCTCCACCTCTCCTCAACCCCTAACTCACTCCCCCACCTGAAGTGTGCGCTTCTTTGATTACGTACACTGTCTGTACACACACACACACACACACACACGCACGCACAGCCCTGGCTCCCCGGCAGGAGCCCAAGCCCCCCAGCCCTTGCTGACACAGGCTGCTCCAGTATGCTGAGTCCTGGGCAGTAGCCAAGGCAAAACAGCACAGTGGACATGAGTGAGCTGTTCAGTGTTCGGGAAAATGACCAAAATGTCTTTTTCTCAGGAGACGCTACCCAAGCCTACGAGTAGAGCAGGTTCAGCAGGAGAGGCGGTCAGCTTGGGTTGGCGCAAAGGGAATCCCTTCACATTTACACCTGATAAAAGGTTATTGCCAGAAGGGGCTGGGTGTGCAAACACTGGCCCCACCAGAGGTGGGAGACACTCCCAGCAGACTCGATTCCCAGGCCAAGGCCACCTTTCCTTCTGCCCGTCTCATCTCAGAAGCGGCTCAGGATTTCTCAGGGAAACAAATCAAGGTTCATTTCCAGTAGCCGTTACAGGAAGTTGGCTGGTATTCCCTCCCTCCGAAGAAAACGAGCCCCTAGGCAGCATCCTGCCTTTCTCAAGGCAGCATCCTGACAGAGGCGTCGGAGGTGACCGTGACACACAGAACCTCTGTAGAAAAGGACCTCCCCACTCCACGCCAGCCGCCTGGGCTCCCCAACACGGGCCTCACAAACACACTCAGAAGGTAGCCCCTGGCTCCCTTGCACAGCTGGGTGGGTGCCTCTCCCAGGTCAGTTGCTCCTTCACAGCCACAACAAAGTCTTTCTCAAGTTTATTGACATTTGGTTTGATCAGCTGTTAGGACCAAGGGTTCGGAGACAGACCCCGACGTTAGGCCAGGAGAACCTAGGCCCGGAGTGCCCCTGGATTTGTTCGATGGTGCTTTCTTTCCCACAGCAAGTCAGCAGTCAGTCTGACGGCCCAGCAATGACTCTTCCAGAGCAGCTGCTGCTCCTTAGACTGGGGCTTCTAAGGGTCTTGAGACACCAGAAAAAGTTAATATCCCGAATAAGCTTTCTTTCCGTGATAATCTGGCAGGCTTTCTCCACGAGGAATGGAGGTGAGGGGGGAAGGCAAGGCGCAAAGCCAGGACCAACCCCACCACTCACCCGACACCAGCTCCCAGAGCCTAGGAGGGGGCGCGGCGGGAATCAAATCTGCACTGGCCAGACGGTGCTCTTTCCCCCGGCTAGACCACGCAAGCTCTTGAGTGGGTTCCAGAAGCATAGGCACCGCCATCCAAGCCACAAATATTCCAGCCAGTCCTCTCCAGAATCTGCTGGCGAAGACCTTTGTGCTGGCAGAGAGAGCCATGCTGGCTGAAGGGGGGCGGGGGGGCATGTTCTGTGTTCCCTGAGTCGCAGGCACCTTTTTCTCTCAGAGGTGCTCCTCAGATGCAGCGGTGGGTGCTTTGCTGGTGTTGTTCTCCTCCTTTTCCTCCTTTTCCTCCTTTTCCTCCTTTTCCTCCTTTTCCTCCTCCTCCTGGAGTTTCTACAAGGCAAAACAAGCAGGCAGCCCCTTGGGTGAAGAGGCATGGGACTCCACCCAGGCCGGAGTGACCTTGTCAGTGACTGTGTAATCAGCAAGAAAAACAAGAGCCAGAGGCCACCCAGCATCTTCAAGAGGGAGCAAAGGGAACAAGAAAAGAAGTGCCAGCCCCTGGCACAAGTGTGCCCCCTAAACACAAACTCGCACACATGCACATGCATACAGCCGTGCACACACACCCCCATCATGATGTCATCAAAGGAAAAACCAAAAAGGCCAGCTTTCTGAGATGCCACAGCCACCACAAACCATCCTGCTCCGAGTGCCGCTGTTCTCCACTCACAGTCCCTCCCCAGTCCAACAGCCCACAGGTCACCTGCACTGCCCATCGAGTAGCTGTCCAAGTGCTCCCTTGCAGCTCCCTCCGAATTTCCAAGTACCCCCATTTAGAGGCAGCCCCCAGCACGAGGAATAGTATTATGATGTGCATGGAATGGATGCAACAATAATTTTTTATAAAGGCAGGATGCATAGCTGCATATATAAACTCAGTGACTATATATATATATATATATATATATATATATACATATATACACACACATATATATGTGTATATATATGTGTATATATATATATGTGTGTATATATATATACACATATATATGTGTGTGTGTGTGTATATGTGTATACATATATACACATATATATATATACACAGAAAAAGAGACATTGGGATAGTTTGGCTCTGGCTTTCTCGGGCAGAGATGGCACAGGATTAAACGAGTCTTCTGGGTCACACTTGTTAGGTGGGTTTGGAATTAAACATGGCCTGAAAAATATCCTGTGGGGACACTAGGTGCATACAGCCACCTTGGGCATTTGCTCTTTAAGGAGCACTCAGCTTCTTAGCTCAAGGGCTCCTCTAGTTAGGGAGAAGGCCTTGGGCACCACGCAGCCCTGCACAGCCAGCACCACTCGGCTGGAGGAGTGTGTGTGGGGTCGAGTGAGAGCCTGTGTCAGTGGTGCTTCCCCAGAGAGCGTCTCAGGGCCAGTCCGGGGCAATGACAACTGTGGAAATCCAGCCTTCCCATTCTCAGTCTGGTTAACTCTTTGGCCCCAGGTCAGCCTCAGTCACAGGAAGCCTTCCTTCAGGCAACACAAGTCAATCAGGTAGTCCCTCTCTATGGCACACGTATGCATGAGTACACACCTACACATGTGCACATCTGCACATGCCTATGCACACTCCTGCCTCCTCCAGACCCAATGCCTTAAAATCAGCCAGAAACACAGATTGGTGGGAATGGAAGCATAACCACCCTTCCAACTGGAAAAACATGGAAACCCAAACCAAGACTTTCATAGTCAATCTATGGGCTTTACCCCAGCCCATAGATTCTCTATCTTTCTACCGAAACCATACACCTCCCTTACTAGAAAGAGCAGTGCTGGCCAGATCTGCTGCGTGCCTGGCTTTACCTGGCTCTGATGGTGACCCTGTGTGCTAATGTGCAGGGATCACGCACACGGACTGCCAGGGCGGGCTCCAGAGAAGGGATGCTCTGAGACAGCCCCAGCTGCCTGGGGCAGGGGCAAGCCCAGCCTGACTCTGACCTGCCCATACAGCAAGCTGCCCCAGATGCACGTGAGGCCCAGAGATGCACAGCGATGTATCCAGGGACACGGACAGTGGAGAACCATCCCCGGACTTGCCTCCTATTCCTAGTCAGTGCCATTTCTAATGCTCCAAAAAGCAGGGGACTGAGCCGACCACCCCAAGCTTGTGTAACTAACCTGGCCCAAGTGCACAAGGACCTGGTTGCAACAGTGAAATCCTGGAACCTAAACATTCAACAAAAGGAAATGGAGGTTTGCAGATATGAGATCATAGAAGGTAATGGTGTGGGAAATAGTCAAGCTGTACTAAGTAGACAAGCAAAGCAGGAAACCAAACGTGCACAAGCATTCCCACTGGAAACAACACTGACAAGCGGGCTAGAATGTCACTAGGCTACCCCCGGGCGGTAGGACTGCGGCAGCCTTCGCTTTCTTCTTGTGGGCCTTATAAAGTAAACATGACTTAACCTCACATTGATTGACACAACAGGTCACATTCCAAACTGAAACCTCTGCAGGAGAAATCTGTCCTGTTGTATTCCAGGCACACTTCCCAGGCTCCTCCTACCTTCACCAAACTGTTCCAAATCACCGTTTCCCTGTGCGTGGCGCCGGCGGAAGCCTGCCTGCACAGCGGCAATGCTGCCCGGTCCTCCGCCCGTCTGGGGAGGGGCATTCCTGCCCCGAGGCTTTCCGTCTCCCCAGCGAATTTTCCGGTCCAAGTCCTCCCTCCACACGCCACCGCCGACTCCAGTGTGACATCAGAAGACACACAGGAGAGTACTGACGATTATCATCTGTCTGCCAACACGTGTCCGTAACACGCGCCGACTCCAGTGTGACATCAGAAGACACACAGGAGAGTACTGACGATTATCATCTGTCTGCCAACACGTGTCCGTAACACGCTAAATACGTCTCTTTCAGACACCATTTTTGCCTTAGAAAATCGGCAGTTCTCGAGCGGACAAACAGAGCCGGCTCTCACACACGGACTGCTCTCGCACTGTCGGTCGGTAGCATGGACAGTACCTTGCTGGAGGATGGTTTAGCTGTACATATCAAGGTCTTAAAAGGGTGTGTGACCGCTGAGCACGGCTCAAGGAAATACTGTGCTTCAGCGCACGCGCAAAGTTTCCGCTTCCGGGACCTGACCCACAGTGCATTTAAAGCAACAGTCGGAAACAATCTTAATGTCCATGGGCAGGAAAACTGCTAAATAAACCCTGGCTCCCACACAGAACAGAACACTGTGCCATCATTAAAATGTGTTGTTTAAAAAGAAAGTATGTTGTAAAGGACTAAGGAGCTGGTAAGTGTTCACAACGCAGATAAAAACAAGATTCCATGTTTGTTTAAAAACAATGTGTGTGTGTGTATATAACATATGGATATACATACACACATATATACATTATACAGGGATATGGACACATACAAGTCAATGCAAAAAATAGCATCTCAGCTCAGGATGATGGCATTACAGGGTAATGTTTAAATTTTGTACACTTTTCTGTATTTTAAATTTTGTACACTTTTCTGTATTTTTAAAATTTTCTATAAAAATATAGAAACCTCTGTAATAAGTTTTAGAGGGTTTTTTGGGATTTTTTTTTTGTTGTTGTTCACAAATAGCCCACTTTCACTCCTCCTCAGATTTAATGGTTCCCAGGGTAAGAACAGAAGGGAAACGCTTGTCTGTTGCAGGTCATACTCCTGGTTCTCTCCTCTCCTACCACCATCGGCTCCTGCCTCCTGACTCACCCTTTTAGGGGCCTACTGGCCATCCATATGAACATAGCACTGCCTAAGGGGCTGTCACAAGCCAGGAGAGCCGCTGCCTTGGGGCCACCACTGCCAGGACAGAAGGACAGCCAGGCTCCCACCTTTCCTGTCCAGCACTGACCCCAGGCTGAAAGCAGCAGAGCCAGGGCCCCAGAACTGGGCTCAGGAGCCAAGGAAGGGGTGGGTACTACTCAGCAGACAGTGACCATAGTGACATGCTCTGAGGACCAGAGCAGGGAGGCCAGGAGAAGAGGAGGCTGGAGAGGAGCCCGGAAGGAGCAGCAGGAAGGCAGTGCTGAAACAGCCGCAGGGGAAACTCTGGTGTCAGGTTTGTGAGCATGGCTACTCTGGGAGCTCCCCCACCCCCACCACGCTGCCCGGTCCTCAGCCAGGGACCCAGATTTCAGCCCAGCAAGCTTCCACATACATACATTCTCAGGAGTTTCTTTGTTTGCTTTTTGCCTCCGGAGATCGGCCTTGATGAACGCTGAGGTCAAGGGGTCGAGAAGGAAGAGCATCAGAGACACCAAGTTATCAAGCAGACCACTGCTCAAGTTCATCCAAGTGAGGGAGTCCCGACTTCCTAAGGGTCACAGGTATCCCAGGCCTGTTTTGGATATTTCAGGAACTAGGGGCACACTGTCACCTAACCTGACAAAGCCTGGAGATCACTGCTGCCCCTGACAGGCAGAAGCCAATGACAGTGGCTTTATAGATCACTCACATTTGCCAGAGCATTGGCATACATTGCTCTAACGCTCACAATAGCCCCCATTTTGTAGGTTAGGAAACTGAGGCTCCCAGAGGTTGGCCCACTTGTCCAAGGTCAAACAGCTCACAGCCTGGGATTCACACAAGGGTCTTCTATCTCCAAAGCTCAGGGTCATTCCACCAAAATGTGGTACTGCCTCCCAAGCAGATTTCCTGACAGGCCCTCCCCTCCATCCTGCATGTGTCCTCCTGATTTGTACAATCAATCAGGACACCAGGTCCCAAACTGCCTAAGCCCATAAGCAGCCTGAGCCTCATCTTGTCCAAAGGCCCCAACTCACCAGTGAGGGCTGCTCCAAGGGTGAGGAACACACACAGAAAGATGTTCCCAGGCATGGTTCCGTAGTTTTCGATAATCTGGCCCTGGGAGATGGTGAAGATGATCCCAAATACCTGGGAAGGAACACAGAGGACTGGAAACAAGCGCCCAGTCAGCTAGCCCACAGTAGAACTGAGCTGCCACAATGCAATGCCTAAACCAAGTAGGACAAGGGACAAAGAGCCACTGTACCACCAAAGAAGACCTACCTGGGCAGACATGTTGAGGAGGCCGGACGATATGCCTTCTGATTCTGGATAGGTCAGCTCCACAGCAAACTCAAAGCCCAGAGGCAGGTAGCCAGTCATAAAGAACCTGAAGGCCAGATCACAGAAACAAGGTGATGGACGGCTTCCAGAACAAGAAGGATGGAGAGCCCACCTCTTCCCTTAGAACTCCTTTTCCTGCTTTATTTCTACCCACCAAGACATGCCAGGCCCTGAATGATCAGGCCACTCTCTGGGAGGGCGTACCAAGGAAACAGGCCCCTGCAGGCCAGGAAGAAGTTCATACGTAGGCTTTGTACTCAGGAGGCCTCTGTACTGAAAAGCCCTGCTTCTTCTACATCCAGCCATCAGTTGCAGGCAGAGTCAGCATTTACAGCAGGGTGGGGACATCTGGAGCGTTCGGCCCTAGGCTGAGAGACTGTACATCATGGGTACAGTGGCCCCGTGCTGGGAGTAGGAAGTCCCTGGATGTGGAATAGCATCCCCAAGATGGTGGGACCAGGAGGAGCTCAAGGTCATCCTTCTTTTCTCCCAGTGAGTCACCAGCTGAGAAAGACTGAGGCTGGCATGCTCTCTCTCTCTCTCTCTCTCTCTCCACCCCCCTCTATCCCACACGTGCACACACACACTCATGTGCTGCCCACAGTGCATAATTAGGACGTGAAGCTGAGCAGAGACCACTGTGGAAGGGGACTCTTTCCTATGCTTTCTCAGACAACAGGTCTAGGAAATTTCAATTCTAATTTCTTACATCTGCACCACACTTCTTGCTGCTTTCACATCTGTTGTCTCTCTCAATCCTCCCAACAGCTCTACAAGGCAGGCCAGCTGTCTTCATTTACACATGAGGAACTGGAGGCTCAGAACAGTTAAGTGACATGCCTGCGGCCTACTAGACAGTCAACAGCAGAACTGAGGCCAGCACCCAGGCTTTGATGCCCCCATGTTGGCCCAGGCAGAGCTAAAAAAGACTCGGTGAAAGACACACTCCATCCCGACAGCACTGATGGGCCTGGAAACTCCAGGTGGTCTTTTGAAGTGCTACATATAAACAAGACCTCTGATAAAAACGAAGTGTATTTTCATATGCTCCTCGAGGAAAACAAAAAATCTCTGGCCACCAACTGCACATCTCCACAGAGATCACTGAGAAGCCAGCAAAGGGATCAAGATCACGTCCTAGGAGGCCAGCAGCTCTAAGAGCCATGGGACGGTGCTTCCCGGTTAAACCCGTCAGAGGTCACACTTACCCCAGCGTGCCTGCGGTGATGAACACTACCCACAGGTGCCCCAGGCTCAAGGTCATTGTGTACACCACCATGCCCACCAGAGTCATGATATAGACCGCCAGCGTTGTCTCCCTACAAGCAGAAACAAAAAGTTGACTCATGCACTTCTGACTTTAACAGGAGCATGCATTCATTCATTCATTCATTCATTCTACAAGTATCTATCAGGCAGCTACTGTGTGTCATGCCCTCTGCTGTGCACTGGGACATCTGCTCTCATAGAACGTTCTGTCCATGAGGTTGATGGGCACCGAACCAGTGACCACGCAGATGCTTATTCAATTACATGCAGGCGTCACCACAAAGGGTCAGACCAGGGGAGTGTGAAGCCATCTGCTGCATGTGTTTTCCCCGCAGAACTCCCTCAACAGCATCAAGCTGCCCTTGGCCGTGTCACTTCCTACCCATAGCAAGAAGGGCACAGCCCTTTCCTCTCCTCATCCCCCACAAGAAAAACAAACAGGACAAACGAAACATCCATGTGCATCACTGCCCCAGAAGCCCCCAATTCTGCACGTCTGCTTTGCCCAAGGTCCCATGACTGATCCCAATGCTGAGAAGCGACCCGACTTTTAGATTCTCTCTGTCATCGCTAACGTTCTCCCTGTCGCCACCTGCACAAGTGCAGCACAGTTTTCCCGCTGAATCCGAGTGGCTCCAGACAGCAGGAACTAAGAGAGAACACGCTCCAGCCCTCCACTAAGTGTCTGACACCAGTGAGACAGCTCCGCTCACTCCCTGCCACATTTCCCTCTGTCAGTCCCCTCCGAAGGACCATCAGCAACGAGTCAGCTTGTCGCAGGCTCACGGGGCTGGTGCCCCTCCCCACGCTGCTCCCACAGTGCCCACTCCGGACTCCGCTGGGCCCTGACTCCTGTTTGGCCCTGCGTTCCTCTCCCAGCTCTGCCCTCCTGCCACCACATCAGGTCTCAGACGATGAAAGTTTCAAGCCTCCACACATCTCCCCTGAAGCCAGAAATGTGGTGGGGGCATCAGCAAACGCATGCGATCGTGACGTCAAACTAATGCCTGGATCTATTGGGTGCTAGGAATTCTCCTAAGCATTTCACACACATTCATTTATTATTTTACTCAACAATTATAAAAGCCCCGAGAGAGACGTATGATTATCCCTACTTTTACAAATGAGGAAACTGAGGCTCGGACTAGTTAGAACTAGTCCCAAGTCACCCATTGAGTAAATGCAGAGCTGGGATTTGAACCTAGGGCTGGATGGGAGCCCTGTGCTCCTTCTACTATTGTAGGGAGGATACTAATACTCTGTGTGGTTGCTGCTTTGGAAAAACTCAAGGCCACGGCCTCAGAAGGATGCCCCTCCCGCCCGGTGCTTCAAAGGGGCTGCCGATAGAGAAGATTGTCCCTCCTCCTGCTCCCCGCATCTAGTCTGACGGCCCCCCTCTGCAGAAAGCAACTTCGTGAGTGCCACTTTGTCTCGCTGACCCCACCAGCTCATCTTTCCCCGGATTTGCTCGATCACAGCTTCACCTTAAACCACTGACCCATCCAGAAAAACCATCTGCAGTTCCAGCCTGTGACTAACGGGCCTGACCACCACCCGATTCCAGCCTCCAAACCAGGAGGGACAAATCTGGGAGCCTCGGGGAGAAAAGGTCTTTGGTGACTGGCACCCCGAAGACCAGATCCCAGTTTTCGCTCATCATTTCTCTGCCTGGGCAGCAGTGCAGGGAGTGTCTCCTGCTGACCACAGGATCTAGGCATCGAGGGACACAGATGAACTGGTGACATCTAGGTCCCAAAGTGTCCTCCCCAGGCCTTTTACGGCATTTTCATCTGCATCCTCTGCGGCCCACATTCCAGCCTAGTGACATTCCAATGCCTCCTTTTCCTGCCACAGAGCAAGCCCCAGAAACAGAGACAGTGCTGTTTACTGGTTTGGGGAAGGCCAGGCCTCCCTGCTCTTGCATGTGGCTGAAGCAAGTAATTGACAGATGACAGAGACGAGATGGCAGCCAAGCCCCAGGTCCTTCGTCGTGTTCCGAGAGGCAGCCACATCCCCGGGGGATGGCCCCAATTGGCCTTTGACTAGAGCAGACACAGCGAGACCTGGTATGACCAGGGCCTCACAGAAGTGGGTTTGTGTGGCAGAGAACAGGTCTGCCACTGTCTGTCGCCTCCAGACACTGGGAACTTCGGAGGCGTTGACAAAGCAGCCCAGAATGCTGCCCCGCCCCAGGGAACGACAACCCTGGCAGCTGCCCCACTGGCCAGCATTAATTGAGCACCCAATGCATACAGAGCACTAAAAAGATGCAGCAAGAAGAGAAGGCTATTGGGCCTCTGTTTTTTCCGGAGCCTTTACTCTGAGCCTAGCTCCTGAACTGAGGCAAACTGAGACAAATGCAGATTAAGGCGAGTGCCTCTCTGGAAATGGCATCCTTGACGGCAGAGCCCAGGAGCCTGTACTTTTAATAAGCATTCTGGACTAGTCTGGCGTGTGAACACACCGAAGTCTCAGAAAGACCACTCTGGGCTCTCAGAAATGCATTGAGCATTCAGATCCAAAGGACGTCATACTATTTACCAAGAAGGTACGAGCAATTACAAGATAATAATACGCTGCAAACCGGAGTAAGCACAGAGCACCACGGTGAAACCCACGCGGTCTGAGGGAGCCATGAGAACAGGCCAGTGAAATCACCCCACATTCCATTGTCTGGGGTTTCCCCAAACGCTCCAAATGCTGGCATTTTTTCTAAATTCATTTTCACTTCTCCCCCATCGACCCCTTCCATGTCTATTGGTGGGGGCAGGTGCTGCATTAGGCCTCATGTCCTTTTTCTCTAACCTCCCAAAGGTCCCCCAAGGGTGGGTATAGTTTCCCTCACTTTATAAATGCAGAAACTGAGGCCCCAAGAAGATACATTTGAACTGCCCACCTGAGCACTCAGCTGCCACGCCCACACCTTTGGAGCCATATTATTAATGAATATGTCATTTCAAATCGAGTCCCCGATTCTCAGTCCAAGAGGAAGGGTCACTTACTTGTAGGTTTTGGACCTATCCAGCCAGATGCCTGAAATCATAGCCCCGAACATTCCTGCAATGACAATGGTCAGGCCTATTCTTCCAGCGTTCACCTCTTCGCCCTGGGAAAGAAAACCACAGCCCCCAAAGATCAGCCAGCGACAGGACACAGACAGAGCTCAGTCAGCGTGCGGGGAAGGGGAAAGGCAAGGGGCCCCGGCTCCATCAGAGCCAGTTCTCAGAATGTATCGGGGCAAGACAGCCTGTAAGAAGCTGCCAACGGGGAGGAAATCAAAATCGTAGAATGGATGCTTCTCCCAACATATTCTCAGAACCCCAGAGGTGTGTGTGCGATGCCGGATGCTGCAGTGAACCAAAGTCTGTCCCTAGAACCACTCTCGGGTAGAGTTTTTTAAAACATGCAATCCTTAGAGCAACTCTCTTTTATCTTATTTATCATCATTCCCATTTCACAGAAGGGGAAACACACATATCCAGACATCCATACTTCGGTTTTTGGAGCTATCAGTGCCAAAATAAATAGTGAAATAACAGTTATATATATATACACATTTTGAGCCCTTATTATTGAGCCAGGCACCATGCCGAGGATTCTACATCATTATCTCATTGAATGCTTATAATTCCCCATCATAAGGTTAGGAATCAGTATTCCCTGTTTTTCACATGAAGAAACTGAGGCACAGTGAGATAAACCTATTAGTCCAAGGTCATTTAAGTGCAGAGCTAGGATTTGAACTCAGACCCGCCACACTCCAAAACTGGAACATTTAGCCACAGTGGCTGCCTCTGCGGCTATGAGACCCTGTCCTCCACAAGGAGGCTGGGCCTGGAATCCCCAAATCTGAGACACTCAGTATCGCATTCCCAGCATCCAACCCTTACTGGTTCTGGAAACATTCACAAAATACTTTCAGCTGAGTAACTAACAGTCCAGTCAAAATTAAACATTGCCCACATTTTACGAATTACATATTTCAGATGCAACCCTCCATATATGTTTACCTACTGTGTTGCTGGGCACCACGCTATGTAATTTATGAGTATATTATATATATGGATCTATAGACACACAATATTATTTACTTTCTAATCCTAAAAATAACCTTTCAATAAGTAATTATGCTTCTTTTGCAGAAAACAGAATGAGAGCTCAGAGATGCTAACTAGCTTGTCACACAGTTTAGTGCACCAGAACTAACTAGGGTTGAGACCCTCCAAGTCCCATAAGCATGCCTCCATGCCATAAGCACGCTGCCTAGAAGTGGGAGGCCCAAGAGCTAACCGCTACCCCAGCTCCTGCTGAGACAGACCCAGAAACCTCAGCCTCTCCAGGCCCAGCACACTTCCGGGACCCCCTTACCGGATAGTGCAAGATCACCATGCGGTTCAGCAGAGTGGACAAGGCATAAAAAGCCCCGGTATTCAGACCTATGGAGGGAGGGAGAAACACACAGCATTAGGGTCGGCCTTCTTCTGGGGCCACTGCTCACCTCTCCCAGCAGTGTGTGGGGTCAGAAATCCTCATCGTCACTGCCACTTTGAGTGGTGTCCTCAGAGAAGAAAAACCGAGGCAGCGTGACACTACTTTGCAGTTTTTCTCTAAGAAATACTCCAACAAAACGACCGAAAGTAGCCATTCCAACTTAGTCTCAGCTGCACACCACTGCCCTCTGCTCCCTCCAACCCTGCCCTGGGAACACAGCAAAGTGTTACTCAAAGGTCAGAATCATCAACATTCCTCTCTTAAGCCTTGGTTAGACGCATGTGGTAAGCAGGACTACTGGACACCTTCCACCTCCTCCTAATGAACCACCCCCCCCCCTCTCGGCAGACTGCTCCAGACCTTGGACCCCTGACACCACCCCCTCCCTCCGTAGGTGGTCTCTCACCTCTTTCCCCACCCCTCCTTCAGCTTTCTTCTCAGAGTCAATGTCACACAAAATCTTACATTGGAAACCTGAAAGGACCCTAAGGAACATTTTGTTGCCTCTCCTAATTCACTGATTCATTCAACGAATGAATGGAAAACCTAGAATATACTGTAAGAATCTGTGATTTTAGAGAATGAGATCATTCGTCCAAAGCTATAGAGTTAGCAACTAAGATGAGACTGGAACTGACCCAAAGGAGAAAGGGCCTCCTGCCCTCCCTTCCTATGACGATGACGTTGATGATGATAATGATGACGATGACGGCAGTCCATACTTCCGTACTAGCCCCTGCTCTGAGCACCTTACAATCACCCCCACAACACTAGACGGCAGGTAGTATTATCATCCCTAGTTTACTGATGAGAAAAAGGTACACGGAGTTTAAAAACAAATACACCAGGAGACTTTTTAGTTTTGACTAAATGTTGAGGCTCACCAGACTACCAACGGGCACACTTGGCATTAGATCCACTTAGAAAGGACACAGCTCTCCGACAGGGCAGCCTAAGGAGCTCCTCTTTGGCAGGACCAGTCCACAGGACCCCAGTCCACCGAGCCATCAAAAGCTCTTCTCTTAGGTCCCCAAGGTGATGGCTCGGGTGCAGGGATAAGTGGCCATGGCAACCACCCTGGTTTAACAACTGACAGGAGCCACTATTGCTTGTAACAACTCCACAGGCAAAGCTTCCAGGGTCCCCACAAAGGACAGGACAGTGAAAGAGTCACCATACTTCACAAAGCACAAAGAATGGCTTCTTACCGGCTGTGAAAAGGTCTCCCAATCCAGTTGTAATCACTTTTATCACAAGAGGTCATTTTTATCATAAGCCATGTTGCATAGTGCAGCTGACTTCCTCCCTTCATCAGGCTCCCAGAGGAAGGAGATACAAAGTTAAGTGAAGGTCAAATTCTCACGCAAAATGAGAAAGGAAGTTTTGCTTACCATTCCCCAAATCACACAGGTAGTAAGTGGCAGTGCTGGACTTGAACCCAAACTGTATGGCTCTAGAGTCCTTGCTCTTAATCACTCTGTTTTAGACCCTAAACAAAAAATGGTTCTTATGCATTTCCCCAGCCCAGATTACTGAAAATTTCCTAGAAGCCCTTCCTCTCCCAGCAGGTCACCTCAGGAATTCAACCAAGCTGGGTTCAATGCCACCTCCTGAGGGGCACAGGGCCACAGGGCCACAGGGCCACAGGGCCACAGGGCCACAGGGAGTCAGCAAACCAGGGAGTGCCAGCAAACACCACTATGGCTGCACAACAGACCAATGGCCATGAGGACTTTATGAACATGAGAATGTCCAAACCCGTTGAGAAGACATGAAAGTTTCCTGGAGGCAGAGTATATGACTCGAAGCAAGATTTCACCAGACTGGGGAAAATGCACCAGAAAATCACAGTCTGCAGTCCCTTCTGTGCATTTGAGGTTAGGGGAGAACATAAAGAAGAACATGTGAAGATAGGGGAAAGCAAGGCAGTGACTGCATTTCACGCAGGGGTGTCCGACCTGCAGCCCGCAGGCCACATGCAGCTCTGGATGGCTGTGAGTGTGACCCAACACAAAATCGTAAATTTACTTAAAACATTATGCAATTTTTCTGTGACTACATGTCACAATGCATTTCATGTTGTGGCCCAACACAACTCTTCTCCTTCCAATATGGCGCAGAGAAGCCAGAAGTCTGGACAGCCCTGGAACAGGATAGGTAAGGTCAGGTGCTCTCCTGAGGGCAGTCTCGCTGTAGAAGGAGGAGTCTGAAAAGTTGGTCAGGTATTAGAAGGAGCCATGTGAAAGGGGGCATTTCAAAGGTGTGCTAACTTGGATGCACGGAAATATAGACAGGGCTTGCTTAAGGCAAAGACAAGCCTTTCATTAAAGAAATTATATGCCTGGGAGTGACTATCCATCATGACCTACCCCAGTTAGGAATTTATGACCAGATCACTCTGTGAGATTACTTTCCATAGAGCCCCCCCTCTTTTTGTCCACAACTTCGAGACTTTCAACAACTTCTTACACAACAAGCACAGCCAATTAACCTTTACACCATATACCCAGCCACTCGGAAATTCCATTCTTGAGTCAAGAAGGCCCACAAAGAGACACATTCCTAAAAAGGGTGTTGGGGTGGAATGCAGGCAGGGTGAAGAATGAAAGCAATTCCTAGTCCTGTTCTTCACACCTGCCTCAGCCCCTCTTGGCCTCTGGTCCGAGCCTCACGCCATAAGGGGCGAAGAAAACACCCCAAGGCACGCTCTGCTTCAGGTGCAAGTGCTACTCTCAGCTTGGGCCCAACAGGAATGAAGAAGGAAGGCAAAGTTCACAGGAAGCACAGGGAGATTATCCTAGAGTGTGGCAGGATAGAAAGAAGTTAGGGAAAGCTCCTGATAAGTGAAACGAGGAAGTAGGAGCAGACATCACAGGCCAATAAGCCTCTAGGTCCTCTCATTAGAGCCCCCACCTCTATACATGATCAACGGAAAACAGTTTATGGCAGGAAACTCCTGTAGTGGTTGTAGAATTCAACAACAAGGACTGGCTAAAACCAGACCAATCCAAGATGGAGGAAAAATTGATAAAAGAACAACCCCAAAGCTCATTATACTATCATTGTAATGAAAACTGATACCACAAGTAGAAGGGGGGCCAGAGGGGACAGCATCATGATACCATGGAACAGACCATATTAGGAACAAGACCCCCTCCCAACCAGGACGTGGAGACAGAATTTGGCACCATGACACTTCAGAATAGACCATATTAGGAAAAAGGACACCCTCCCAACCTAAACACAGAGTCAGCATTTGGCACCACAAAGTTCAGAATCAACCCACTCTTGGAAACATACAAGGGCTGTTGGGAAAAAAGTCCAACCATTGTTAATATAATGAGAACAGTTTGTGCAATAATGATGTAACCTGGCAGCCAAGAAAAGTGGACTGGAATGCACATGTGTGAACAATGATGACTTCACTGTATTAAGTCAGTGGGGGCAGTAGACACCACTGAATAAGCATGTGTACTGTGTGACCATCACATTCAAAATGACTGAGTGAGTAGAGCAAAACATCTACATCAAATTTTGCAATAAGCTTGAACATTTCTCTGTGGAAACTATTCAAATGATTCAGAATGCAGGGGCTATCGGCAACTGGTGATTGGCAGCTGCATCACAAAAACACACCCACTCATGCATCACCTCTTGTGCAGAGTTTTCTGGCAAAACATCAAGTCACCCAGGTGAATCAGTCCCCCTACAGCCCAGAGTTGACACCATGTGACTTCTGGCTTTTCCCAAAACTAAAATCACCTTTGAAGGGGAAGAGATTTCAGACTGTTGATGAGATTCAGGAAAATACAACAGGGCGGCTGATGGCTATTTGGAGGACTGTGTGAGGTCCCAAAGTGCCTACTTTGAAGGGGACTGAGGCATCATTATCCTATGTACAATGTTTCTTGTACCTTCTACCTTCTTCGATAAATGTCTCTATTTGCTCATATTACATGGCTGGGTACCTTCTGGACAGACCTCATATAAAATCACAAGCACTGACTGACCCAGTGAGCAACTCACTTGTGAATTCCCGTGTCCACTCAGACGTGTACTTCTCTTTCACGGCAACTAGTTGCGCAGCAGCTCATCCTGGACTCAACCCCTGACCCTGTCTCTGGAAACCCACATCCTTGCCTCTTTCTCTACCTAAACAACACTCGCTTTCACTCTCACTTGGACTTGTTCTTGAATTCTTTCCTGCATGAGTCAAGGGCCTGGAGGTCCCAGAATGTGCTGGGACAAAGCAGCCCTGGCTTGGAGCTCACAACTGGTCCAGAGACAGGACAGGAACAACAACAACAAAAAAACCCACCTCAAACACCAGTGCTTCTATGACCCTGAGAAAGGCAGAGGGAAGTGTTGGGAACTTCCCTGCCTGATTTCAGAAGCTGTAACCCCACCACACCCCAACCCGTGGCTAAGGCTGAGTGAGCGACCTTTGGACCATAAGCCACTAAGAAGGCAAAACTTATCTCCCTGGCAAGAGTGCCACTTTTGCTCCTTTTACTTCATCCATAACTGGCCCCCAATGCTTGATCGATTAGCCAATGACGGGTAAGATTCCCCAAGGAAGGAACGACCTAAGACAGGCACAATCACAGGGAGACCCCAGGGAAGGATTTGGGGGGCTACAGCAAAAGGGGATGATGGAGCCTCACCCCTCGGCTTTGACATAGCCTGAGCCCTCATTCTGTCTATGAGAAGTCTCCTAATCTCTAGGCTGCCTTACTTCCCCTGCCTGACTTAAGCCTGAAACTATGACAGAGGGCAGTGCAGTCCTGTGCTGCAAAGGGTGGGTTCCCCAGTGATCAGACCTAAGAAAGAATACACAAACTCCTGTGAAACCTGCTTTGCTAAGAATGCTCTTAATTAAATGATAAGGGTCCAAGCAGGAAATGAGTTTGTTTCTCAAAGTTTTGTAGCCCTTTTCTTAATAGACCCTGACTCAGAATAGGTCCTCAGAGTTCTTTGTATGTTATCTATTGTTTGATCCTTACTGCCTAACAATGATTAATGAGCTTTTACCTGTATTCCTGTGCAAAATGAACCCAATAAAACCCCGTTGAGGAAAAGGCTCTTGGCCATTCTCCTTTGAGGGATCGCCACCTTTCCTCCCCAAGCAGATCATGTCTTGATAGACTTATTCTCATCTGTGGCAGCCAGGGGGGCCCTGTGGGCAGAGCCCCCCAACAGGGTAGCGGAGTCCTGAGCTGGTTAACCTGCACTGCTGAAGCTGAGCACTTACACGGGGGCTCGGTGGTTCAGGGATATTGGTTCCAGATCAGCAACCACCTGAGAGCTTGTAAGAAATGCAGATTCCTGACACTTCCCCACACCTACTGCAACAGAAACTCTGGGAGTTTCATAATCTGTGTGTGAATAAGTCCTCCAAGTACTTTTGAGTGTGCTCAAGTTTGAGACCCATTGGCTCAGCTAGATTAGTCTGGTTTGTCAACAGCCATCCCCCAACCCAGGCAGCCTGGAGACTGAATCAGGGCTAAGGCAGAGATGCAGGGCAGGGGTATGGAGGGGTACAGGGGCTCACCCTGGAAGGCTGCTATTCTTTCCAAATGTTTCTACAGAAATTAGGAATTAGGAGCTTATGTATGATTTCTGAATCACTATTTAGTATGGATGTCCCTCCCCATATTGTTGAAGGTTACCAGATAAAGTTAAACAGCACGAGTCAACTCCACCACCCACACCAAGGGGTTCACCATCCCACAAGGAGGGTGGGAATAAAACACATGCTATGCCCTGTGCGTGAGTTCCTCTTTGCAGGAATACAGGTTCCTGTGCCATACTCGGGTGTGACTAGTTCCAGCAAGTGAAGCCTGCTGGGTGAGGGCCTATTCCTGTGAGAAAATGTGATCTCCCCCAAAAGGCCTTGTCACTCCTGTATCAGTCACCAAAGTGCCAGTCACTGAGGAGGTGGGCCTTAAGAAGGCAGAAAGGACTCATCATCACTCTGAGTCTCTCCTCTGTCAAGAGCAGTTTTTTCAAACTGTAGTTCAGAGACCACTGGCATTAGAACTTCTTAGAGGTCAAAAACACAGATTTGTGGGCTCTGCCCTGGGCCTACTCTATCCGAATCTCCTGGAATGGGGCTAGGAATCTGCCTTTTAACAAAAAACAAACAACAAAAAAATGCTGAACATTTCTTAAACTCTCTGGAGTTTGGGGAAAAAAATGACCTTGGGAATACCGAAGATCAATGGCCAGGCCCAGGCTCCAGATAGTGGGGCTAACATGGAGGTAGCCAGGGTGGGAAGGGGCTTCAAGACCATGAGAATGACCCATTGCACACCTACTTTAGAGGTCCTCACACCAGAATTGCCTAAATGCTTGTGAAAAGCAGATTTCCAGGGGTAGATCCAGACTTTCTGAAATTGAAATTCCAGAAGAGCGGCATGGAAATCTATGCACCCATTCAAATTGGGCACCCAAGGAAAGTTTATCATTAGGCAAGCCTAGGGAACATGGACCCCATCTCTATGTTCTGGTCACTCTGTGCTTATTTTCCTTTTGTCCTTCCTGAACTTATAGTAAACCCTTGTTTTAAGGGGCGAGCATGACCTCAGCAAAGCTCCAGGGAATCACAAGGATTTTATACCCACTCTTTTTCCTTCTCTTTAAAAGATCAATAGCTCTTTTAAATTATATTCTATTGTTAATGCTATTACAGTTGTCTCAACTTTTTCCCCTTCCCCCCCTCCACCCATCCTCCCCACTCCCTCAAGCAATCCTCACACCATCTGGTCATGTCCATGGGTCATGCATATATGCTGTTTGGCTACTCTACTCCCTATGCTGTACTTTATATCCCCGTGACTATTCTGTAACTACCTATTTGTACTTCTTAATCCCTTCACCTTTTTCACCCATCCCCATGACCTCCCTCCCATCTGGCAACCATCAAAACATTCTCTGTATCTGTGATTCTGTTTCTGTTCTGATTGCTTATTTTGTTTTTTGATTCAATTGTTGATATGCAATTATTGCCACTTTCTTATTCATATTTTTTATCTTCTTCTTAAAGAAGACCCTTTAACATTTCATATCATACTGGTTTGGTGTGATGAACTCCGTTAGCTTTCTCTGGTCTGGGAAGCTCTTTATCTGTCCTTTGGTTCCAAATGATAGCTTTTCTGGTGTTTGTAGGTCCCTGCTTTTTATCACTTTGAATATTTCTTGCTAATCCCTTCTAACTTGTAAAGTTTATTTTGAGAAACCAACTGATAGTCTGATGGGAGGTCCCTTGTAGGCAACTAATTGCTTTTCTCTTACTGCTTTTAAGATTCTTTGTATTTAACCTTTGACATTTTAATTATGATGTGTCTTGGTGTGGGCCTCTTTGGGTTCATCTTTTTTGGAACTCTCTGTACTTCCTGGACTTGTATGTCTATTTCCTTCAGCAAGTTAAGAAAGTTTGCTGTCATTTTTTCAAATAGGTTTCCAATTTTTTGTTCTCTCTCTTCTCCTTCAGGCACCCCTATGATGCAAATGTTGGTATACCTGAAGTAGCCCCAGAGGCTCCTCATACCCACTCTTAAGCTAGGATTTTAAGGGAGCACAAAGCACCTTCCCTAAGCCCATGCAAGTGGGGCAATGGTGAAGCCCTTGAGAGGCCCAAGGGAGGTATCCTCGGGAACACATTGAGGCTCTGAATTCAGATGCTCAGCACTAGAAGAGTATTCAGAAGCAATGTAGGCACCCTGACTGATGTGGCTCAGTTGGCTGGATGTCATCCTACAAGTTGAGGGGTGGCTGGTTCAATCCCCAGTCAAGGCATATACAGGAGGGTGGCTGATTGATGATTCTCTCCCTCTCTTTCTCCCTTCCTTCCCTACTCTAAAAGCAAAAAAATAGCCCTGGCTGGTGTGGCTCAGTAAACTGAGTGTTGGCTTGCAAACCAAAGGGTTGCTGGTTTGATTCCCAGTCAGGGCACGCGCCTGGCTTGCAGGCCAGGTCCCAGTAGGAGCCGCGTGAGAGGCAGCCACTCATTGATGTTTCTCTTCTTCTCTTTCTCCTTCCCTTGACTTCTCTCTAACAATAAATTTTAAAAAAATGTTTTTTAAAAATAAAATATTTCTTAAAAAAGAAGCAATGGAGGCAAGGCTGGGTATAACAGGGAAATATATCCCCTAAGAACACGTTAGAGGAGGAGAATTTTCAACAATTCTTTTTAACGTGGCAATCATTACACCATCACCACTGATGAAGAGAGAATAGAGAAAGACATGTGAAAGCGAGACCTAGAGATGCAAAAAGGTGGCCGAAGAAGGTTCTTTTCTTCACCCCACCCCCACTGCTGATACACATCACAAGACCTGCCCTATCCCCAAAGTCTGTTAGACCCTCTGAGGATCTGGTTTCAGCCTGTATCTCCCTGCACTGTCCAGCTTGGAGGGGGAGGTCTTTTACCAGAGAAGGAGGCAGTTTCTTCTTCTTGTGACAGTTTGGCAACATCAAGCACAAACTCACTTCTACAGGTCCTCCCCTCTCTAAGTGGGCTGCCAGATTTAAGAAAAAAAAATTGTTTTTTTTTCCCTTAAACAAATAGCATACCTGGTTAAATTTGAATTTCAGAAAAATGAATAATTTTTTAACATAAACCTACCCCAAATATCACATGGGACATGTTTATACTAAAAAGAGTTCATGGTTTATCTGAAATTCAAATGTAACTTGATGGTGCTTATTTTATCTCACAAGCCTATCTCTAAGGGGTGGTGGCCAGAACCTCTAGGGAAGTTCCTCCGAAGCCTTCAGTGTATCACTGCACCTCAGCTCAGGGTAGCTGCCTCAGCAGGTGGAGAGCACTGGAAAACCACTACAGACACAACACTGGACATCCCACCGGCTACACGAGAGCTGCTCACTACTTGGGGAAATCTAGTTCAGACCAAAGAAAGAAGATAGGAATCAGCACATGAATCGATGCAACAGCAATGTGGATGCATGCAGTGTCTTTATTTGCAATTAACTATAAAGCTTTCATTTCCATTCAGAGAACTTCAACGGGAAGCAAATGTTTTTATATTTTCTGAGGGGTGGTGAGAGTTAGAAGGACAAAAGATGGGTGAAGGTGGTACACTCAGGAATTGACAGAGTAGACCCCCAAACTCAGGCCTCCTGTTCCTCACGTACAACTCTGAACTCATTGGTCTGGCATTCAAGGCTCTTATTCCTAGGCATGTCCACCCATGTCCTGCAAATGTATTCATGCAATTCTCTTATCTGCTAGAATGCTTGCCATATGTTGAATTTATAGGTTTTGTTGGTGTTGTTTTAAATTTGAAGCAAAGATGGTGGGAGAAGGAAGCAGACTCTCAGGTGGACTGCCTTGACATGACCTGTACACCTTAAAGAGACACACTAAAGCTGATGCCCTACCATCCCCAAATCCCAAAGACGGCTGGCCAGTATGTTGGTCCTGTTTCCAAAACTCCAGAACTCTAGATCCATGCTCTAGAAGAAAGCAACCCCCAGGCAACTGGTCTGAGAATTATATCTGAGGAAGGCAGACCCAAAGACCGCTGGGCACGAGGGCTGAGAAAAGAGCCCCAGCTCTGTCTCCAAGAGGCTGGGTTCTGCATGGGGAGGCAAAAGGGCACCATGGTTAGAAAGACAGGCTTTGGCATCAGACAGACAAGAGTGTATGTCTCAGCTCTGTTGCTTGCTAGCTGGACATTTGTGGGCAAGGAACTAAACCAGAATCTCGGGTTCCTCGGGAATAAAATGGAATAGAATTAAGGACCTATGTCACAGATTTGTTTTGAGGATTAAAAGAGATAATGCAGATAAAGCCTTAACATGGTGCCTGACACACAGTAATGGCTCAATAAAATTTTTTTTAAATCTGTGAATAGGCCTAAGAATCATTTCCTTGTTGGCAAACAGTCTTGTCTCCAAGTCCAATTCTCTACCATGGAAATTAGGCTTGTGGTTATCTGAAATGAGTACAAACATTGAGATTAGTTTAATCCCCTCTCACTGAGATAATCTGAGGCCTTTGAGGAAAATGCTAATAAACTCTATCTACGGACAACAGTGGAATGCCTCCAAAGACCCAGAAGTGAACTGCTCTGCCCATCCACCCCTGGGAGCCAGCTTAGCATTGCAGATGAACGCAGAAATGGGCTAAGAACTGAGAAGCTGGAGAGAATGGAAATACAGACCTGAGACTTTGAAGAGCAATCTAGTTGTCTAGAGCAGCGATTTTCCACTTGTGTGCTGCAGGACTAACGTGCCATACCTGACTGCTTTGTCAGGGGCACCGACCCCATTTTCCCTGAGGTTGTCAAATTTAAAAAGTGACAACAGCCAACGCAGCAATAGCCGTCTGGTGTGAATGAATCAAAATTTTACCTGTTTTAGTCTGATTGGAAAAACATATGTTTTTTGGTGTGTCACAGAATTTTCGTAATTAGTAGATGTGTGCCAGGAGATGAAGGCTGAAAATCACTGATCCAGAGCTACTCCAGATAAGAGGCCATCTCACTGTTGCCTAAGCCCTAATCACTTAGGCGTGCCTCTCTCAACAGTTCGAGATGAAGGGCACTGATAAGCCTAAAATGAAACTGTGGCACAGTTTTAGGGAAAACGCTACAGGCAA